>JACATO010001751.1:0-54426 GCA_018389105.1 Nautilus pompilius | reverse complement strand
TTTTTATCTGTAAAATAAAACGCAGTTTTTAAGCATTTGTAAATTTCACTTGTACTAATTTTGAGTATAAGTTTACCTATGTTCACAAAGTAACATTTATTTCAGATCTGAACGAATGCGCCGTGGGAAAACACAACTGTGAGCACACCTGTGTAGATACCAATGGGAGTTATGCTTGCAGCTGTAATTATGGATACAACCTGACATCAGATGGGCGCACCTGTCATATGCGTAACTGTTTTAATGTCTTAGTGTTTGCAACTTAAATAACAGTTTTCTATTTGGAATAATAATTTATAATATTACAAAAAAAACGATGTGAAGAAAGAAAGTGCAAATTTGTCGATTATACTTAGACGAACAGGTAATATAAAGAAAGTCAACTGTATTTTAAAACAACGAATACAATTAACTGAAGATATTAACCAAAAGATAAACAGGTTAATCTCTAGGACAAAAAAAAACAAAACAAATTTGAATACCTTAAAATCAATCGCTGGTCATATATTGTTAATCTGTATCTAATACAACAAAACATCTTTATTTGTCAATTGTAAAACTTTTAGTATTTCGAATGTATTTCCAAGTACCTACTATCAAATATTTTCGTTGGATTTTGTATGCAGACGGTAAAGCATAGATAAAAGTTTTATCTAATGATGGGTACGATAACTAACATTCACTTTCACCACTGGAATGGCAATTTCCTTTTACTTTATTTGATTATCAATTTCAGATTTGGATATTTGTACGATTCTTAAAATAAATTGTAGTGCAGCACATGGCTGTCAGAATACCACAGACGGACCAGAATGTTTCTGTCGTTCAGGGTTTCGGTTAGATAACAACGTTTGCAAGGGTAAGTCTGCATAGTATTATATTAGTTATCCACAGTTAAAAGGTCTAACCAGAAATGAATAAACTGAACAAGGAAAAGTTGTCAACCATTTATCGTTTTTTAATTTGCAGAAAACAAAGTCGCACTTTTCGAACATAATGTGGTCCATTACGCTTTTGTGAATATTTATATAAAATGAAAATGGTTTCTAAATAAATAAAATTTATTAAGATGCATCCTTGATTTTGTGAAAGGTTTCCTGCTATCGTGCTTACACCATTTAATAAACTAATTATTTAATTTGATTTTCCTGAGTTAGCCAAATGATTAGGATATAAATGTCGATAAGGTATTGAATATTAAATTTGTCTTTATCTCTTTATTTTTTCTGGATAACCTAGGAAAGTTTGTTTGTTTTATAGAAATATCAGTAAATTTTACGCTGGACGGAAGCCCGTCTTTACTATTAACTGGAACAAACGCTTAAAACATTTTTCACTTGAAAAATTATAAAAACGTGAATGTTCATGTTTTCATTTCCAAAGTATAAATTCTGGATAGGGAATTTTTTAATGATGTATTTTAATTTTATATGTAGAAAGAAACATAATAGTTTGAACATAGCTACCCCGATATTATATTTATTATCTTTAATATTTATACCATATTAACATTATGTAAAGATTCATTTTATTTATATCATTTCTTAATAATAAAAAGGATATATTCTAGTTTATTTCTATCTAATTATAATAATTTTGGTCATCAGATAATTAAAGAACGGATACTGTTGACAAATTAATAATATATATTTTTATAGTGGTACATGTGAATAGCTTCAGTTTTGACTTCACATTTACCACTTAAAGTTTTATTGTTTAAGGAAATTAAGAAATTACGACAATCTTTGCATAAATTTTCTACATCAATAATTCTCTTTCACTATGTAACAAAGTGAAGGATTTGGATTTGGTAAATAATATTTATTTTTGGGTAGCACGGTTGATCGAGTGTTAACTGCTGTACAGAAAAGGTGGAAGGCTCCTTTTCAAATTCTAAATTCCTTACTAGCAGACATTTCCCTTATCTGCCGAAGAGAATAATTCTCTTTCATTTCTGAATAAATAATCGTTGAAAAGAACTTGAACTATACCTAATTTCACACTGAAAATGGGGCTTACTTTCTGCAGCAGAGAATTACTCACCAAGAAAGAAACATTCATTCTTATTTTTTTTAAATTTAACCAGAAACATTCCTTTGAATCAAAAATCCATTCTAATGGTTACAATAAACAAATGTGTAAATACGAATTAAGCGATGTTCATCTCCCAGTTAGTATCTGTTGATGATACCCATAAGAAAGAAAGTCTCATTTTTCTGAACACTTTCAGACTTTTATAAATAAGAAATATCTAGTTATGATTATAAACGTAGACTTATTTATATATATGTGTGTATACCGCTAGTTAATTTTAAAGTTGTCCACATCAGAGAGTATCCTAGAAAATTATGGACTGCTACCTCAGTATTACTGTTTCGTAGTAATTATATTTTCCTTGTCTTCTGATGCATTCTCAGTGAATACAGATGATATCATTTGTTTGTGTCACTAAGAGAATTAAACCTAAGAATCTCTTGCTTATGAATCCAGTGCTACCAACTGAGTTATTTTCAATAAAATCATTGACTATGTTACAATTCTTATTATACTAAACCTTCGGAATAAAAGTGTACGTTCTTTAGTTTTACGTTAAAATATTTTTTTCTTTCCAAGATATTGACGAATGCGCTGAGTCACCAAGTCCTTGCAGTCAAGCATGTGATAACACTGTTGGATCTTTTACCTGCCGTTGCTCTTCCGGAAACAAAGTAGCAAAGGATGGCAGGAACTGTGAAGGTTAGCTTCAGAATCTACATTATTGTAAATATCTATAAATGTTACCAACGAAAATCACACATCATGCATATTATATACGAGTATTGAGGATGACGTGTTAGAATCTGAGTAAACTTATCTATATAATTTGTTATTCTGAATCGTCATTTCTCACGTAAGAACTACGTTTGAACATATGGTAAGTTAAAAATTGTTATAACCTGTTGTTTTTATATAATTTTTCCCCGTATGCACAACAATGTGCAATGTTTTAATGAGTTATAAATAATTTCGGCAAAAAATGCAGTTAAAGGAATAAATATAATTGGATATTTTATTGGTTTTAATAGTTAGGAAGTCTCTAACTTTCGAAATATCAGATATTTAAAATTTCTACCTCTTTTCTAACTTCGTAGAATCTAAAAATTCGTTCATTTCATTAAATTACACATTTTCAAAAAGTTATATTCTGAATGCATTTCATATTTCAAATGCAAATCACAATGTAGTTAAAATATTTCATTTATAATTTCAAAGCTGATATGACAAGAATGAAATCTTGATAATTATAAACAAATATTTTTGGGATCAACGATGTTAACTGAGTAAATATACATTACATGTTTGAGACTATAATTGTAATAGTTTATACAACTTATTTCTTATACAAACGTTTACTCAAAGCTTTGCTATCTATCAATGGTAACCAAACAAATGTGGCTATTAAGACCCATCTTTAAAAACTTAAATAAAAAAGACTAGATAAGAACCAGTGAATGTTTCTTTGACAATCCCTCAATAGCAATTAATGAATGTTTCTAAAATTTGCTGAAAAGAAGGAGGAAACCATCGTAGGGTAAGTTATCTACTTAAAAGTTAGAAACATTCTAGTAGGTCTGATTGGAACTCCTGATATTACAGCATATTTTTATGGCATGTGGACAACATGTTTACGATGCAAATTCCATATGTAGACGAAGTAAGGAGTATACAGTACCAGACAAAAGAGTTGGGAGATTTGCTGTGAAATTGAGATTTGAGTTCTCCTGTTTTTACATTTACATAGAGATAGCCATCCTATTGTCCATAAGTTGTATAAAACATGCCTTTACATTGTGTAAAAACAACGAATGTCATATGTGTATCTATTGTCTGGATAAAATATTTGAATTAGCATAGTCAAATTTGTACCGCGACAAAAGAGTTGGGACAATGAACAAAATCTGTGCATACATTTATTCCCCTCAATATATTCATTTTTAAAGGATAAAATGAATAGAATCACATCATCTAAGACCATTTAAGATCATTTTTGCACCGCGCCTGGTAGAACAACGTCATCTGAAATCAGAGACTTGATAGTTAAACACCACCAAGAAAACCTGTCTTGTCGGGAGATAGCCGATCAAGTCATTCGCCCGAAAAGAACTATCAGCCGCATTTTGAAGCAGTATGAGACCGAAAACAAACCAAAAATGCGAATCGGAAGACCGCGAAAATGTGACAAGAAAATGGAGCGACTCATTTGTCGAAAATCCAGGGCCAATCGTTTCCTGACATCGACGGCCATTCGAGCCTTCCTGAGTGCAGTGAATGTCTCCAGTCGCACTATTCAACGTCGTCTATGCGAGGGTAATCTCTTTGGGCGAATCGCCAAGAAAAAGCCATTGATCAGCAACAAGAACAGGCGCATCCGCATAGCATTGACTAAAGCACACAAAAACTGGACCAAAGTTCAATGGGCTAGAGTTCGCTTTTCCGACGAAACGATGATCATGTGCATTGACAGTGCTGGCCGAGTATATGTTCGACGTAACCATGGCGAAAAATACAATATAAAGTGCACTCGACCGACGGTACAGGCCGGACGAGGATCGTTCATGGTCTGGGGGTTTATGAACGCGGCGGGACCAGGCCCTTTCAAGTTGATCAGGGGCAGAGCGACCGCCCACACCTACTGCAATTTACTGACGGATGTCGTCGTCGTCGACTACATGGACGAGAACAAGCCAGTCACCGCCATCTTCCAGCACGACAATGCCTCCGATCCATACCGCCAGGGTCGTCACTTCCCTCAACACCCAACTAGGAATGGATGTCATGCGCTGGCCGCCCCAAAGTCCCGATTTCAACCCAATCCAAAATGCCTGGAAGCAGCTGAAGGCAAAGGTGGCCAAACACAGGAATCTCAACCAAACCAGTTCTGGCAGGCCATCGAGAAAAGCTGGCAGGAAATGACCAATTCCGACTGCCTTCGTTTGGTCGAATCCATGCCCCGTCGTTGTCGAGAATTGGTCGAAAATCACGGATACACCACTCACTGCTAGTCAATTGATGATTTCCATGCATTTCTTCGATTGTAATTTGGAATGTTGAAAAATATTTATGGTTTTGCTCACTGTCCCAACTCTTTTGTCACGGTACAAATCGGACATTGCCGATTCAAACATTTTTTCCAAAATATATGTAAACATATAGCGTGTCGCTTTTATGCGTTGTGATGGCATGTTTTGTGAATATAATAAACAATGTGATGGGTATTTAAATGCGTTTGTAAAAACGAGGGAGCTTAAATATCAATTTCACAGCAAGTTTCCCAACTCTTTTGCCCGGCACTGTATATTGTTTCAAAAACAATTTTGAATGCATATTTATCAAGGCAGTTTAGTTAATTATTACCTGAGATTTTAAATTAATTTATAGAAAAATAGTTATTACCAAAGCCATAATAATGATAACAAATAAATATTGTTGCACAGAATTTTTTTGTTCACTACAGAATGTGATGAAGATCACTGGGGCATGGACTGTAACAACTCATGCTCAGATTGCGGAGACAATACGCAGGAGTGCGACAGATCCCGTGGCTGTATTTGTAATAAAGGCTGGAAGGGGAGAACTTGTTCAGAAGACATAAACGAATGTTTAGAAAACTCTACTATCTGTACAGGCATAAAATCCTGCAAGAATCATAACGGATCTTATGAGTGCAATTGTCCCAAAGGCTATGAAGATAATGGCGGAACCTGCAAAGGTTTGGTTTACGAAATTGCATCCTCTTGAACTAAGGCTTTTTATTAAAAGATTCCTGTACTCCAATATAGGCATCATTGATTTTTTAAAGCAGCAACGTATTCGTATGACGAATCGTCCTTTAGCATAATGATTCTTTCTTATTTATACTGGAAACAGATTAAGTAATGACGCATACATTAATCCTGTTTCTTGTGAGGAAATTACATCTTTTTATTACATATAAACTGCTACGAAATAATTTTAACGGCCATCCTTTATTGGTTAAATACCATTTGGTGTTACTTTATTACAAAGTTCTTCAGTTAAAGTCCAACTTAATTTGTAATATAATTTGTTTATGCAGTCATATCCTGTAGTATAGAGATAGGGGTGCGAAGATTATATATATATATATAAACTTAAACAGAATAAATCTTATGAAGACATCTCGTCCTATCTTCTTTTTAAAAAAGACGTCATTATTGATTAAAATTTGTCCAGGAATTGTTTAATTTGTTATTAATTATTCGTACTAACATTTTTGAATGCGTAGTGTTTTTTTGCTTAATTTTCTAAGATTACATTGTATTTTAAAATAATGTTATGAGTAACTTCTGATATGAATTCAACAACTTATGCTTTTCACTTTTGTCATTGAAAAGTTACTGTAGTTGATTTCAAAAAGAAGTTTATTAATACTTACACATCAAAATAAATTTTATGTAGCATATTTTCATCATAAAAATATAGTTTTATCTTATTTACTGATTGACTTAGAAAACATATTTACTAAACATCTATATTACATTTCCACTATTCAAATTTAATATCATGCATATTTTACCTACATATGGTTTGGTTTTTTATGTCTGCTTTAATGAAAAGCAATATTTATCATTGTCGTGTTAGTCACTTACTTGAGAACCGAATTATTTAGTGAATTTCAAACCGACTAGCTGTTTTTCCAATACGCACTAAATAAGATATTTGACAATTTTTTGATGGTATCATTTGGAAGCAGCAATAACACGATAAATGCACGCAATGTTTTACTTTTTATTGTTTTAGACATAGACGAGTGTAAAAAACGTACAGACAATTGTAACCAAACTTGTCAGAATGAACCCGGTGGATATTTGTGTGTCTGTAAGGCTGGCTTCATTGGTGATGGCGAAAACTGTACAAGTGAGTATGTTTAAATGTAATAATTCTATAAAATTATTAAAATTATAAAAATAAAGGTAATATCTATGTTGGTCCATGGATAAAATAATCTGTTTACGAGTACATCATCATGGTTCCGTCTGTGCAGTTTAAAAGATGAAAGTAAAGGACACTTTTATTGAAAAAAATAAAATTTTATCTTCAGTTGATTTTCAAAAATGAAAAAAAATCAATAATGATGCATTCACAACTTCATCACTTATTCAGATAAAATATTTTGTGCTTTTAAATGCCATCTTGTTTTGGTTTGACTTTATTTCTAACGTTGTCCATTAAAAATGGTTCTAAGTAAAAACTTAAAAAACATTCATAACAAGATAATTTCAAAATTAAATAAAAATGAGTTTTATAGTTTTGTGATATTATCGGAGACATCCCTTAACTATTATAATTTAACATTTGAACTGAATTTTTTTGAAGTTAAGATATTTCTATGGAAATAGTTTCAGTGTTATTTTGTTTCAAGACATTTAACAAAAATGTTCTGATTTAACCCTTTTCTGTTTGTTTGGTAAAATATACAGAAACATGAATATAATTTTGTATTATTTTTTAAAAAAATTATATTTTTTTATCATTTTATCTAAAAATCTATTGATCGCTCTATAACAATGTAATGATGAGATCCCACTTTTAATTGCCACTTATTTGTTATTTTCGTTAACATTTAAACTGAGGCACAGAATGTGAATAAACGATCCTGAGTTTAAAACTAATAATTAATCATCTAGCATCATCATTAGTTCTACATTCTAATAGTTTACCTTCCAATAAGGAATATAATTAGCATAAGCAACATGAAAAATAGTCATTGCAGCTTTAAATTCGGATTTTAAAAGAAAAGGTAAACTTATTTCTTAAAATTACTAATGATTCTGAACGTGTGGGAGTAACAGGTCTTTACGGTTATCTACATTCACTGATGCTTGTGTCACAATCAAAAGATGCCCAAAATATTAATAACTAATGATAAGAAAACACTTTTAAAAAAGAATTGTTAATAAGTTAGACAACTTTGTTGACACTGATTGTATAAGTAAATACATGATTTCATATGATATTTTTTTAATTTTTACTTCTTTAGATGTTAATGAATGTGATCTGAACCAGGACGACTGTGAGCAGATTTGCAACGACCAGGAAGGCTTCTTTAGTTGCGGTTGTATTACCGGCTACAAGCTTAAAGACGACAGAAAGAACTGTACAGTAATGCCAGGTACGAACTGTTTATTGTTTAAAATGGCTATTACTCAAGTATTTTTCTATAAAACCTAAACTTTTATCTTCTATTTATGGTTTTTAATAAGCTAAAGATTAGCAAAATAAATTCCATTGCTTGCATGTGATATTTCATTGTATTAAAATAAGTATATAAACACAAACACCTGATATGCACGATAAAGATTTATTACCACAAACAGACTATACATTAATTCTGTATATATATAGTTATCTTAAAAGTTGAAAATTACATAAAAATGAATACGTTGTACAATACATTAGTACTTTGTAGAAAGTCCTTTTTATATAATATTTGGAACCTTGTTTTCATTTCTTCGTGCAGATTATCAATGAATGTCTGTGGAGTGCTGTTTCAAATATCTTGTAGCACTTTCCACATTTTAGCCAAGGTGTTTCGTTGCCGTTTATCAGTAGCTACATTATCTTATATAACTCCAGTGGTATTCAAATCAGGACATACAGACTAAGGCATCTCTGTGATTGAATGTTTTCATCAGCCTCTTTACGTTACAGATATTTTTTCACCAAATTGGCTGTATGCTTGATGTCATTGTCATAGTATAAAATGAATCAACACCATTCTGTATTTAAAAAGCTTCCATGTTCGCCTTCATACAAACTGCCGTTGCTTAATGCCAAACAGTTAAACATTGACCAATCTGAAAAACGCACATTCTTCAAGTTTTGGTCATCCCACTGATCCTTTGTTGCTATCTATTTCCCGTATCTGTCATTTAAATTAATTAACTTTATGTACTAATTTCGATTTCATATCTATAACAATATAGTGTTGAAGAATATTAATTCAATATGCAGTAAAATTTTATTTGATTAAAATTATCACAAAAGTAATTTCTGACGGGATCATTGAATTTTAGTAGAACATCTGATCCCATCAGAAAGGCTAAAAGCTAAGAATGGCTGTGGTAAAGCGATTTTTTAGACAGCACATGTAGCTGTTATTGATAGAGTGGCTATATAAATATAATAAAGATTTACTCCTAACATGCACAAACTCATATTCCTTATTACCTAAGTTCCAAAATGTTTGTCCTTCATAGACGTTTAAATATATTTTACATGCGCTGTACCATATGTTATTTCTGCAATGTAACTGGAAACAGTAAGGAAAAATAGATACAGTATTTTAAAATTTTTCTTTCATGTTTCTAGATGTTGAAGATTGCAGTGCGCTTATCCTGAACTGTTCTCATATCTGTACCACGAGAGACAACGTACAATCTTGTATTTGTCCCAGGGATACAAATTAAATCCTGCAGACAACAGAACGTGTCAAGGTAGGCCAGTAGACCATCCATCAATTTTTAGTAATTCTCAGAATTTTAATTTTAGGTCTAGATTGGACCTACCACATTGACAATTTTGCTGCATTTTTATTTTTATTTTAAAATCAGTTTTAGAAACTGTTGCGAAGATAATAGATCCAGAAAATTTCTGTAATTAAGTTAACTTAGTTCCAAAGAATGATTTATTTGAAACTCACTAGTAATTCTATTTTAATGACATGAATTGTTATTTTAGGCATATATTCTGAAGATAATTCATATGATTTGTTTCTAAACAGAACAATTTCTTAAATAAATATTATTTTACTAAAATAAAGTTAATTTTACATTGAAATTCTGAAAAGACTATCCTATATAATTGGTCACCTGCTGTAATGAAAATTTATTTTGGTATATAGTTGTCTAGAATGATCATCATATCTGATTAGTGAATCCTACACAATTTCAGAAACAGACGCCTGTACCCCTGACCCTTGTTTTAAAGGAGGTGGAACGTGTGACAAACACAACTGGCAACGGATATAAGTGCTCCTGCTCCAATGGCTTCAAGATAGAAAACGACGGAATAACTTGTTCTGGTAAAACCTTCCCTAAAAATCACCAGTTTCCAACAAAATCTTGATCATATAATTAGATTCATATTTAGTTTGCTATTCACTGAATTATAAATTATTTGTATTTATTTGATCATGAATGCAACGTATATAGATGTACAATAAACATTCCTTGAAAAAACTGCAAAATATAGATTATCATTTGTCAGAGATTCTTTTATGTAACTCTATCAGAATTTGCAGGTTTATTGATAAGTTACGTTTTGTCTATTTCTTTTTAATAAAATGCGAACTAAAAGAATTTTATGATTATTGAGAATCATATTTTAAATAATTGGTTGACTGTATTTTATCAGGAGCTTCGTATAACAATTTACTGCGTAACCTTTCCCTAATACATAACATAAGCAAAAGATTAAATAACGATATACGTATTCATCTAATGATGACATTTAAAAAATATATTTAATTAATTCTATATAATTGCTAAGTAAATACGATGCATCTTCACGAAAATTTGTAGATTTTCTATTTTCATCTTTTGATTTTCCTTTGTTATTATCTTTCTACGATACAGTTTTAGCGCTAAAAGAAACTGAAAGTAAAATAAAGACTTATTTCTGTCACTGATAAAAGTAATCTTATCTTCGTTAAATTTTTAAGAAGAAGCACACCATGCCTACATTTAAATATTTTCTGATTATCGTGTTTGCTAATCTTCTACCAGTAAATAAATCTGAAATTTTCTCCAATCATTTATCAGGTGCCTCTTTAGGTATTACGATTTACTTACATGAATTTTCTAAAAATCAATTGGGATAAAATTTTATATTTCCTAAACTTGCACATTGAATACTTGAAAGAATCAATACAGAGTTGTATAATTTTTGATGCACATCCAGACAAGCTAGAAGATTAATAAGAAAGTTTTTTTCTTCAAGTAATGTATACTGGTTGTATGGCTCTTAGTAGAATATACCCGTAGCCTTTAAAGTTATTCAAAGTTTGAATAGCAATAGTAAACGATTGAATATAACGCCTTTAAGAAATTATTACATACTCAGCTACGAAATACATAGTCAGCAGATCTTCGACGTTGACTTACCTATCGATCAGCAACAATACGTAGTCAGAGCTGGGCTGGATACAGAAACTAAACAGATAGATGCTGATTCTAAACCTATGTTAGCACAAATTGTATCGGACCTTGATAAAAAGTGATTCCGTCGTACGTCGAAAATTCCATCTAGGAGTTTCGAGAAGATCGTTAAACCCTATTTCCGACCAGAATATAGGATGTCAGATACAATTTACGAATACATACAATAGTTTTGTATTCTTTTGCTCCAAAATAAATTAAGAATAATTGGAAGACTTTGGCGAACAGTCAAACATATTTTGGCAGGACATTTGCTTGCTAGAGACAAATTATCTGATGAAACAAAATTTAATTTATCGATGCTGATGGTCGCTGGTGCGTTTCGCAAAAACATAATCAAAATAAAGTAGAATGAATAATATTAAAACTAAGGTTGGTAACGGTGATCTCTTTTGTGAAATGTTTTATCAATAATTGTGAAAAATGTAGGCCTCACAACGACGTAAATACGACTATTGTTTTATTATTTCAGTTTGTGACCGGTTCCACTGGGGAGAGAATTGTGAACGCACCTGTGGCTGTGTGTATGGCAAATGCAATAACACAGAAGGATGCATTTGTGAAAAGGGTTGGAACGGGACAACGTGTGCGGACGACGTAAATGAGTGTCTGGATACCACTGTGTGCGCCTCTAATCAGAAATGCATCAACACAAACGGTGGCTACAGCTGTGTGTGTCTACTCGGTTTTCAAGATATTAATGGTTCCTGTGTCGGTACGTGGTGTTTAACAAATTACATTGCTATTAATACTTCTTGATATCGTTACGTTTTAGCTAATTGATTTTCCTACAGCTTCATCTCCATTCAAATTAAGGTAAAAAAGTATTTTCTTTAAAAAATGTTCTCATTAATTTCTCTTCTTTTATATTATTTGCACGTGTGTCACTCATCTATTATGGAAAGCCATGTTACTAAAAAATAGCATCTGTAGGTGTTGTTACATAAATAATGACCATAATTTTATATCGTTTTTCCTCATAACAACATATGCTGTTAGATAACAATGGGTGCCCTTTGCCTATGATACAATTTTACAGCAGAAACTATTATGGTAATAGACTGAAAAGAGAGAAAATCAATTTAATACAAATAAAAATTACTATTTCCAAACGCGACGTTTATTTTAGATTTCCCATCATTATGCTACTAATTAATCCTGATGCTTAAATATAAATAGAAATTTTCCATTTAAATATATACATCCTTTGAAAATTGAAATTCTATTAACTCATAATAGACATTGAAAATATTCCCTTTTTATTTATTTGTATTTAAAAATATATATACCTTCTTAAGTAAGGATTTTAACTGGATAGTTACAAATACTTTCTATTTCTAATTGTTGAAAAAATTATTTTGGAGGAGACTAAAACGAAACCATTTCCTGTTCCTTTGAAAAACGTAATTCCAATTTAGTCTCTTTGTAATAAAAGTTATAATTAGGCACATTCTACTCCCAAGATATGTTTGGAAAAAGACTGATTGTTACTGAAATTCAAGGATAAGAAATGAATGTTTTTAGAAAAAACAATAATAGATTTATAATATTTTATAAGATAATTTACAAAAGCGTAGATTACAATGCTTGAAATATAGTTTAAATTGATTGCCTTCTTCTTTTCTAACATATAAATCAAATATATATTTACTAATTTAACTATAAACATCAGAAAACGGCATTATATCCGAAGTGAGCAGGTTAATATTCTACTGTAGGCTAATCATGTTTTAACATTGCGTTTTTACTTGTGAAAACAGATTCCCGTACAGCGTCTGTAGAATAATAATATAATATCAAAATATTATAAATGCTATGTACTTCCAGATTTTATTATTGTGATGATGACAACCGTCTGTCCCCAATTCGTATATTACAGCAATTGACAAATTTTTAAAATAATTAAATTGTATGTTTATTTGTAACCAGATAAAAATTATACTTAGTTTGGTAGCCAAACCAGACAGGTAAAGTGAAAAATATCGAGGATATTTAATTGTCATCACTCTACCATCACATGTTCCCACCAAGGCAGCTCCGTGGGCTGATCTCACTTAGGTAAAACAGGGGACAGCAGTCGGGCTAGAATAGGTAAATGTTACCGCACGAATGAATCTTTCCAGCTTTTTAACCCCCACCCGCCTGAAAAGTGTTCGTTAAGTATGTACAGCGGTGGACCATCGCTTTCCACTTTGTAATGTAGTGAAGGTAACTGAGAGGAAACAATAAAAATGTTTATTAAGAATAACCATTTTTGTTAAAGAAAGTATAACGGGCGTTACAAATGCTAGAACGGTTGTACTAATGCTTTGGGATTTCTTTGATAAAAGTAAGAAAGCTCAATGGGGCACGTCCAGACAACAGAATGGGTGTTCTCTACAGTAATATACATCAACCTAAGATTCTTTTCGAAAACATAATGTCCGATGTAATATTCTCCAGAGGTTACAACGCAACCGCAACAGAAATATCTTGTTTTTGATGAATTTTCTCGAACTCACGATCTTTAAAGAAGATATAGCATTGGAAATGTTCAAAATCAAGACTTCTTTCGTATCACCACTGTAAACAAATTTTTGAAGAGAAACAAGGAACACTCTCTTCTCACGGAAAAATTGGTCATATCTTTATTTTCAGTCCGTATATTATTTTTAATAACAATTTTCAAAATAGTTATGATAAATAATTGGGTTTGCTATTGATGTTTCATCGTTCTGGAATCTGTATATTATTCAGATTAACACAAATTCTATTTAATAATATTTTATTTCTAAAATTTTAAACTTTACACTGATTGCTACAGAGCACCTGTTAATAAAACAATTATTTTTTTGATCATTTGTTTTGTAGAATGTCAACTGCGTACATTTACCTATCAACTTCTGAATTCGTAGATGGGGAATCATTATTATTATATGAAATCATTTTTGTTTTCAGTTCATTTTCCAATTTATATGTATGTACACCAAATACTCATGTAGCTACGTCACTAAGTAATATACTGAATGCTTATTTTTATTATTGGTTTCGATATGTTAAAAATCAGTTATATATAACATCATTTCAGAAAATGTTAGATAGGCCAGAAAAAATGTAAGGAAAAGAACACTACTAGGTAAAACTGGCTTATACGATAATACATCAATTAATATTATGTTCTTAAAATAACTAAGAAATAAAACCTATAATAAAATCTCTATATTTCTCGGCATATTTTAGTTTCATTGTTCAACTGTTCTCACTATTTCATCAAAACTCGCATGTTTCCTTACATGCAAAAACAAATACTCTTACCAATGCATCATAATTAATTAAGAACGTAAAACCGTATAATGCGAAAGGAAATGCTTTATTTACAAATAACCGATGAGCACCATGAAAACGAAATATCGAAACAGCTGCTGAATGTGTGTGTAATCAAGAATATTCTTAGTTAGTGGATAAAAACGTTTTAATAATTTTTCATCAGAATCAGAGACAACGACAGAGAATCAGTGAATATCAAAGTGATTTTATGAATTTGAATCCAAGTCGTTTTACAGTTGCTTACTGACTTCACTTGGAAAAATACCCTCGGAATGCTTCTACTGCTTCTATCTATTCGCATGATTTTCCTTCAGGAATTCGGATTTATTCTGTCGTTAAAACAGAGGATAAATAGTTGGCATTTTGAATATTTGACAGTGGTAAGTGTAGGTTCGATAGCAAAATGTTACTACACTTGCAGTCGACGATGTAACCAACACTCCACTTTCGTCCTGCACGCAGGCTGATTACCTGTAGCCAATAATCCCATTTGTAAATGTCTTTTAAAGTCCTCAACTAAAAATTCTTGTGGAAAGTAGAAACGCTACATCCTTAAAATAACATCCTACCTCATCTTTAGATGATATTTACTTATGCAGTCATTATGATAAGCCACATAAAGGTGAACGTTTTGTTCCTTGTTTCAGTTATTAATATACAGACGCATTGCGACCAGTGCATTAAAAATAATAACTAGAAATGAAACAAATCCAAATTATTAGCTAACCAAAAACAAGCCAAACTGGAAAGGAAAGTGAATAGCGGAAAGAATATAGTATTTCGATTGTTTGTTCATTGATTTTCTCCTTTTTGATATAAGGATCATCCGGGTGTCGGAGGAGGTAACAGAAGTTTGTGTTTTAACGAAATAGCACTGCACTGAAAATGCCTGATAAATCTAATGAAACTAGAATTAAAGAGAATAGACCGTCAATGAAGAGGCATGAAAAATCAAGGCATCATGTTCTAAAGCAGAGGTCTCCAAACTTTTCAGACCGCGGGCCGGATGGCATGTCTGACACACCTGCACGGGCCGGATTGATTAATTACGGCGCAAAAAAATGTCAATCAAACTTATGAACTGATTAATAATCTCTCCCCCCAAAAAAAGTTTTCTTGCCAGAATCAGCAAATATTCACCCACAGATAAGAAAAGAAGGCCATTTTTGTTCAATTATATTTTCTTTAAGATTACAAATTTAATCAAAGTAAGTAAGAATATTGAGACACAATAACATAAATGAACACAAAGATCAGGACAAGTTTAATGGGAATGGTGGAACTGAGTTTTTGATTTCAAAATGTCCCTGTACTTAGGTTTTAGGCTTGATGAGCCAATTATTAGGATGGACGCCAAGTGTTCATCGGATAAATTCGATCGATATTTCGATTTGATATACTTCATCTTTGAGAAGGTTTGTTCGCAGAGATAGGTAGTGCCAAAGATCGACAGCAATCCCATGGCCAATCGCCTCAAATTCAGAAAATGTTCAGGATGCAATGACTTGTAAAACATGATAAGATCTCCCTCCTTATACCTGCTTTGGAGCATTGCAACTGACTGAAGATCAATTATTTCTAACTGAAGCCGGTTTGGGAGAGTTTCAACATTGCAATCGAACGGGTTTTGAAACAGATTAATTTCCTCTGTTTTCTGAGCAAGATCAGAAAATCATGACTTCTATAGCAAAACCAAAAGGAAATTCCACCTCTCCTTCGTTCCGCAACTTGTCAGAGCATGGAAAATGAGCCAAGTTCTTAACAAGAAGCTATCCTTCAAAGAGTTTCAATTTTTTTCGGAAAGCCTGGACGTGTGTTAAGAGATCACAAATCATTTGTTTCACCTTGCAATTTAAGATTCACACTGACTTTGGACACGAACTGTATTAAATATTTAAGTAGGTAACATTCAGAGAAATCAGCAAGACTTCTATATCGTACTACATGCAATAGCACAGTCGAAACTAATTCAAACATAGAATAAGTAATTGGTGAAAAGACAAAATAGAGTCACTCACAGAAATAAACAAAAGTTGCTTTCTTTCGCCGGTTAGTCTCCAGATGTTGCGAGTGTCTCAACGTGCTGATAACGATTGACTGAGCTGCAGACGCAGTTTATAAACTATCCACTGAATAATGACCATGTTAACTGCATCAAAGCGGTTAAGTTTACATCGGTGCGTGAAAGGGTCATCGATTCTCTACAAAGCATGTCTAGACGAGAAGAGCCTAATGTTAAGGCGCATGCGGGCCCTAGCTGTCTATGTCTATAAACCCTTTTGAGCAAACAAAAATTAGATGTTTGTGTTTTTTTATACAGCCCGACCGCGTCGTTGGGAGAAAGTCGCTGCGGGCCAGATAGAATCATGCCATGGGCCAGATGTAGCCCGCGGGCCGTAGTTTGGAGATCTCTGTTCTAAAGGGTTCAGCAAATTTTACTTCTTCCTGTTTATTATTTAGACTGACGTTTACGTAAATTAAGTGTGTATTCTTATTTTTTTGCTTAGGTTGAAAATTTTTCAATTTTAGAAAACACCGATCAATGTAACATCCATAATCTTTCTGATTTGTTTTATTCTATTTAAAATACATGCGTAATTTTAATATCTTTTTCAACTGCCAATTAACGGATTTATACTTACGCAATTTGAAATGTTTTTCTCTTTTTCATTAGTTTATAATTAAGTTATAAATATTGGCTACTTGTAGGAAGGTATTCAACTGTTTATTATATATTATTCAAATTTTATAAATTCTTCACAAAACGTTACTTATATTGTATGCAGTTCTTTAAATAATCTTTTTCTATAATTATTTTCAGTGCCGATAACAAAGTTAAAAGAAATCATAACTTCTGGTTATTTTCTTCTTATTATTGAAATAAATGTTACTTGACAAATATTACCTCTCCTACATGTCCAGATATAAAACAACGAAGGAAGACGTTTCTACGACTCATTATTATTTTTATTTCAATTATATAAATATTTAATATAATTGAATGGTTTTTAAACAGAAAAACCTTAATTTTCATTAATTTAATTGTTTTGTTTTAATTATACCTGAAATAACAACAACAGAGATTCCTGGAAATGCAGGTAATATTCAAATTATTAATTTTGTTGCAAGTGTGTGGCGTATTTCTTTGAGTAATATTAAAGTACGTCTAAAACAATTCTTAAATAACAGATTATTAATCGAGAAATCGTGAATTTTCTATTATTAGAAATATATCTTTGGCATAAATAATTTGCATGCCACGTACTGCACTTGTAAAGATATCTATAAGATCCATCTCCATCCTTAAAGCCTAATTTTAAGAATTGTTTCTGATGGCATTGTTTATTGAAAATCATAGAAGACTACATACTATGGAAAATATGCCATCTTTATTTAATATTTAATAACAAAGGCAGAGATGTGACAGGTAATGATTACGTACAGTTGGCATTATACGATAAATGTAATGCAAACGGCCAGTAGATTCTAAATATAAGAAGATTATATGAAAAATGTTTGTGATTTTTATCTTTATTTTTCAAAAGAAATCGTGTGGCTGTCGGAAGTGATCTTATAAGCTGAACCTTTCATTAAACGGAAACGCCATGGATTATGCCTCTTATGTTCTTAATAAAATATATAGGTACCTGTAGCGATCTAGAAATACAGGGGAAGTACACTGGATCTAGATGACAGGATTCAGACATTACGCTTTCAGTGTTCATCCATTCTTATATTTATTTATTTACAATTTACGTGTATTTGATTACTATTTAGGTCGACGCTTACGGCAATTAAGTTTATATTTTATCTTCCTTACATATTCTCAATTTAAAATTTGTTTCTGAAATACATCCGTTAATATAACAAATATTCTCTTGTTTAATTCTTTCTTATTTTATTTTAAATGTTTAGATCTGTTTAATCGCGTCTTACATTGCGATACAATAGATCTATAATTACGACTTTTGGAATTTTAAAATATTTAATCAGTTTTAATTAAGTTAAATTTACTGATCGCTAAAAGAGGACAACACCTTAAAATAAGCAGTTTACTTATTTTCCTTCTTTTTTAAGTTCTACACAAAACTTTCCCTTTTGTTGTAGACAGGTGTATTAAATATTTTCCGATATATATTTTACTTACTGTAATATAGTTTTCTTACTTTCATTGCAATTTTAACACGACCATCAGGAGTCAGGTAGTCATTCTTTGCTATCGGTTTGTTGAAATTCCATAGGTCGTCATTGCGGAAGGACTAGAAACGGTGATATCTGAACGTATCGCATCACACAGATTTCAAAACGTCTCTCGGAGCGAAAGTTGAAAATTAAAAATGAAAGGTTTAAAGGCGTTTGAGTTTTCAGTAATGCGCAGTACAAATGTATACTAAAGTATGCAGATACAGTCCCGAGACAATGCAGCATGTGAGGCAGGCAACACAGTTGATCAATTCTGACTTACTGCTGTGTGTCTCCTGTGCTTCTGCTTCAGCGAACTGATTTTGATTTTGTCATCGCTAAGAACCCTGCTCATCTGACGGTCTCCCGTGACGTCACTAGCTCTTCTTCGGGAATAATCGCGTGGTAATTTGAGGTACTTCTCTCGTTTTAATAGACATTATTAACGCTTCACTAGAGTTTATACTTCCGAAGTTGGGGAAGAGATTTTTGAATAATTGCTCACGTGATGCGCCGAGAATAAAACAGAGGGAGGCCTACGGCTTCTGATACCCGTGCAAATCTTCAAAAGAAGATAACACAATATCTATTTTCCCGCAAGTGACAGGTTTTTTTTACCAACAACAAAGTAACCACCTGCCTCATCAGAGGAGTCGTGTTAAAACATAACAATTCTTAATGTCTTATATCAATCGCCTTTTTCAGTTACATCAGAAGAAATAACAACACATATTCCAGAAACCACAGGTAAGATTGAAATTATTTTTGTGTTACCTAAATGTGCAATACTGCATTTATCCAGGATATTTATTGAAGAATGCATTTTTAGAATCTTATGTTTCAAACACTTTACTTGTGATTTGATTATCAATTTCAAAGCAGATTGACACGTTAGGGTCGTTTATTGCTTCACCTACCTGCGTAAACCATAGTTAATGTTGAGAAATGATGTAATGATAGCTTTTTTGAGTTTACATTAGAGGATTTGCGCGTAAAAAGTATTTACTTTACAGTATATCAAAAAGGAATTAAATACTTCAATATTTGGAAAGATTTTCGTAAACGGGGCCTTTAAATAAATGAATTTGGATAAGTTTAACTTCACAGTTCCGAGGTTGAGAAGCACACTTAGACACAATCAGTTGAAAAACTAAATTTAAAACGTGCTAGAATAATTCATCTGTGTTGTTTATTTGTTAAGACAATAAAATGTACCTATCTAAAGTCAATTGTCAAATCAAAAAGCAAACGAATAAATAATCGTTAGGTATGGTCATCATGTCTAACGATAAACTTATTTGAACCCCTGTGTTTAGAAATCAAATTAAATCAACTAATACGTATTACCAATAAATTAAACGCATTTAAATTCGTCTTAAAGTATTAATGCACGGCTCAAATTCTTATTTTTAGATAAAACTCATGTTATATTAATTTCCTTATAAAGATGCGATTTCAGGAGATAGTTTGGCACTCTCTCAATTCTTTTCGTTGGATTTTATGTAGAATTCATTGATTTTATTTGCGATCCTCTGCCTTAACATTCAATCTTTAGGATATCTTTACTTTGGTTTGTATAAATGCAAAATTATTTATTGCCAGAAGCTATAAATCTTGTTTATCTTCCTTTTTTTAACAGTTTGCATTTCAGCAAGATTAAAACAGAGCTATTCACGTTACAGCTGGAAATACCTTTATTAATGCAAGAGAGAATGTCAAAGTTTTCGTTTAATCTTAACCTTTTATTAAAATGATTACGAAAAAGCTATTTGACTTTCTCGTCTCTTATAAATTTTGCTTCACGGAATGTTTCGTTTCCTTTACCTCTCGAACTGGTATCTTATTGTCGAACACACTGTAGCTCGCTAGAATGGAAATTTATTATTTACAAATAATTGATAAGGTCCATGGAAGTAGTTTCGAAAAAAAATTGTTAAATGTGACGTAAGCAACTATATTCTTTAAGTTACTGGATTAAAAGTCTTAATAACTTTTGATGAATCACGTGCGGCAGACAACGTCAGAGAATAAGTGAATATCAAAGTGATTTTTGTGAATTTGAATCCTAGTCCTTTTACAGTTGATTACTGACTTCACTTGGAAAAATACCCTCGGAATGCTTTCTACTGCTTCTATCTTTTCGCATGATTTTCCTTCAGGAATTCGGATTTATTCTGTCGTTAAAACAGAGGATAAATAGTTGGCATTTTGAATATTTGACAGTGGTAAGTGTAGGTTCGATAGAAAAATGTTACTACACTTGCAGTCGACCATGTAACCAACACTTGACACTTTCGTCCTGCACGCAGGCTGATTACCTGTAGCCAATAATCCCATTTGTAAATGCCTTTTAAAGTGCTCAACTAAATATTCTTGTGGAAAGTAGAAACGTTACATCCTTAAAACAACATCCTACCTCATCTTTAGATGATATTTACTTATGCAGTCATTAGGATAAGCCACATAAAGGTGAACGTTTTGTTCTTTGTTTCAGTTATTAATATACAGACGCATTGCGACCAGTGCATTAAAAATAATAACTAGAAATGAAACAAATACAAATTATTAGCTAACCAAAAACAAGCCAAACTGTAAAGGAAAGTGAATAGCGGAAGAATATAGTATTTCTAGTGTTTGTTCATTGATTTTCTCCTTTTTGATATAAAGATCATCCGGGTGTCGGAGGAGATAACAGAAGTTTGTGCTTTAACGAAATAGCAATGCACTGAAAAATGCCTGATAAATACTTAATGAAACTAGAATTAAAGAGAATAGACCGTCAATGAAGAAGGCATGAAAATCAGGCATCATGTTACAAAGGGTTCAGCAATTCTTACTTCTAACGGTTAACTATTTAGACTGACGTTTATGTAAATTAAGTATGTATTCTTATTTTTTTGCTTAGATTGAAAATTTTTCAATTTCAATCAACACCGATCAATGTAACATCCATGATTTTTCTGATTTGTTTTTATTCTATTTAAAATACATGCGTCATTTTAATATCTTTTTCAACTGCCAATTAACGGATTTATACTTACGCAATTTGAAATGTTTTTTCTCTTTTTCATTAGTTTATAATTAAGGTATAAATACTGGCTACATGTAGGAAGATATTCAACTGTTTATTATATATTATTCAAATTTTGTAAATTCTTCACAAAACGTTACTTCTATTGTATGCAGTTCTTTAAATAATCTTTTTCTATAATTATTTTCAGTGTCGATAACAAAGTTAAAGAAATCATAACCTCTGGTTATTTTCTTCTTATTATTGATATAAATGTTAGTTGACAAAATATTACCTCTCCTACATGTCTAGATATAAAACAATGAAGGAAGACGTTTCTACGAATCATTATTATTTTATTTCAATTATATAAATATTTAATATAATTGAATGGTTTTTAAACAGAAAAACCTTAATTTTCTTTAAATTAATTGTTTTGTTTTAGTTATACCGGAAATAACAACAACGGGGATTCCTGGAAATGCAGGTAATATTCAAATTATTAATTTTGTTGCAAGTGTGTGGCATATTTCTTTGAGTAATATTAAAGTACGTCTAAAACAATTCTTAAATAACAGATTATTAATCGAGAAATCGTGAATTTTCTATTATTAGAAATATATCTTTGGCATAAATAATTTGCATGCCACGTACTGCACTTGTAAAGATATCTATAAGATCCATCTCCATCCTTAAAGCCTAATTTTAAGAAGTTGTTTCTGATGGCATTGTTTATTGAAAATCATAGAAGACTACATACTATGGAAAAGATGCCATCTTTATTTAATATTTAATAACAAAGGCAGAGATGTGACAGGTAATGATTACGTACAGTTGGCATTATACGATAAATGTAATGCAAACGGACAGTAGACATTTTTTATATAATCCATGATAGATAACAAGCATGTTTATTATACCTATAAACTAAAAGATACTTTTTATTTTACAATAAACATAATTTCCTTGTTATATATCGAAAAGATTACTCTGTTGATCACGAAAGTGGCGTTTATTCTGTTCACTAAAATCAAATTCATCGAAATTTTGTTTATATTACACATATTTACTGTAATGACGACAAGTATCGTTTGCCTCTTGCATTCCATGGTGAATAGCATTTTAATTAATAAATTGATGAATAATATCGGTGTCAGTTTTCAAAAATGCAACATTTTAGAATAGTTTGGATGTCTTTTAATATTACAGAAATTTTTGATTAATAAAAAAGATTAGATAACAAATCATTAAAATGAATTAATGCCAAGTTTAGAAATACTGTAGTACCACATTCGTATTCAAGGACATGTATTTTCTTACACAGGTGTAGCAATACGGGCGCTTATCTACCTGGATATTGAATACCCTACAAATGACACGAAAAGATCGGCGATGGAAATGAGTCTCCAAAAATTTGTAAGGCTACTTGTATACTCCCTCTGAAATAGTAATAAACACTAATACTCAACAGGTCATTAGATTACTAAAACTTTAAATAACACACTGGCATCAACTCTTCTACATCCGTTAAATTGACTAAGAGATTTTCCCATCATGTAGACATCTAAACAATAAAGGGTTATAGAGTATAGGCAAATGGCATCACAGCTCACTTGTTATTTTCTTGTGTCCTATTGTTTCTTATGCAGCAGTTAGACCGCACGTATGGGAAGATACCTAGTTTAAAAGAGTATAATGGTGACATTTATCAAAGGAATAATTGTAAATAAAAAATTTAGTATTAACAAATTATGCAAATATATTGAGCGTTTGCAACTTTTTCTTTGTCGTAAATAATTATATTCTGTACAAATTATGCATAAATGTATGAATTCTGTGGCATGGCGTCTTCGAGGGTGTGCTACCGTTTACACTGATAGTGAGAGTCCGGTAAATCCCATCACAAATAAACAAAACGTGTTTATCTGTAAACTGAAATATATTTGATATTAAAATTATCAATCAGTATATACAAATAGAAAGTTTAGCGCATTTTTTTGCGCTTCAACCTATCAACTAATAGGGTAGCGGAGGAATAATTTGAATCTCAGCTGAGCGCATAAAGGCTTATCAGGTTTTTAGCTCCAAGTTCTTCAGTTTTAGTCATGGCGAAGTAAACAGTTCTTCAGAATATCTGTTTCCACGTCACATTCAGTGATATCCTTTACTTCTTGCAATGTGATGAGTAACGCAACTGTTCAAGAAACTAAATAAAACAGTAAATACCCCGAGCTGGTCCGCCCACGCGCACACTCTCTCATCTCTCTCCATCCCTAAATCCAGGTGGACTATAAAGTCGGAGACTATGAAAGTTGCTGCCAGATGGAGGATGTTTGTTAAAGTTATAGCAGAAATAAGAGAATCCCAGTAATCCTTCCTTTAGCTGTGGTAATAAAACAGATCTTTACAAAAGAAACGAATGAATGTTTAAATATATACAGAAAGATAGAATATAAAGGCTCGAAATTAGAGAAAAAGTTAAATGACAAGAGTTTTGACCTAAGAAGTAAAAAATGGCGAACACATAGAAAAGTAATGGCGAACCTTCTGACATGTAGATAAAATTATTCCTAATGGCTTGTCTGCCAAATTCAAAGCTGACACCAGACAAGCAGCGTAAAAGATGTGGAGATATTATGTTGAGGATTTTTAAATCACCTTTGAGAATTTGTAATGCTTACATTTGTACAACACAAAAGCAGAAAAAACGCACTTTTATTTACTGAATTTCAGTATCACTGATATTCGGTTTGGACAACGTAGAAACAAAATTATAATGTCTAGCGTTAGCATTTGGTCAAATTTACCGCTGTAAAAACATTAAATGATTGGTTAAATACCGGCATTGCTAGTATTTAGTAGTTTCTTATCCTTGGATTTGGAGATAAACGAAACCTTACTAAATTGCGCCGACTGATAGATAACCTACCAAAGATGCCATTTGCGAGTGCATGGATACAGGTGATTGGAGTTATGCGGTCCTCACTCCCATATTGATTAATATAGGTAGGAAAATCCTAGAGGATGTAGAAAACTTGATGTAGGTCTGAAGTGAATCGATATTTGAACTTATTGGTTAACTATATCGTAGCCACGTGTTCGCAGCATGTAAAATTACAATTTATATTTATACTATTATTCATGTACTTCTGAAACTCATATTTTAGCAGAGGTAGGGTGACTCAGCAGCTGAAGGGAATGAGTTCGATCCCTTTTTGTGGTGACTTCACTTTAGCATTCCTTCCTCGTTATGGTTTCCAAAGGTACCTAGCTTCCTTCCTGTAATCAGGTTTTGTCACAGGTAAAAAAAACTAAAATATCGTATTAAAAATGTTCGCTAGATCTGTCATAGTTTGAATAAACTGAAGTTTCTTTTTTGTCCAAGCACTCATTTTCTTCGTTCGTCCCTTTCAGGTCCACGATAGATATCAGCTTTAACAGGGGATCAGTACCGACTAAACAATATATTATGGGTCAGCATAACAATTTATTTCAACTCGAAGCTTCCAAACAACATTCACTACAACTAAAATAAGTTACAGCTGTTATTATTATTGCATACTACAGAAAATATCGATGCAAATGTGTAATATTTATATAGAAATTGAAATAAATATAATTTAAAGATAAATAAATATTTTCAATCTTTATATGGAGTGATGTTCTCTCTATTTACTAATGATGTTTTATTTTAACCTTATATAGCCCTAATAAATATATGATACTGTCATTATAATCTCCGCATCTTTTAAACTGAAGTCAGGGAGCACTAGGTTTGACCAATGGGTGTACATAGAGGATATTATTCAAGTGTTTCTTCAGCAGAGTGAAAAAAACAGTGATGTGAAGTTTTTCCTTGAGAGTAAAATGGCCATACAACACCTTAGTAGTAACAAGTTCAAATTACAAACGTGTGTCCTCATGTTCAGTTCTTTAGTTTATCTCCGGTGGCAGTAAATCCCATTTATTCAAAAACATTTTCTCTCAAAATTTTTCATTTTTATCGTTTTTATTCTTATTTATAAAATGATAAAACAATTAGCTCACTACTAGTACGTTTTACAGCCATATATTTTACGCTAATAGAACAATAGGAAACCAAATAATCTGTTCATAGCGCAAACCGTAACAATTTAGCTCCTATAAAAATTGTAATTATTATGAAACAAAAACCATATAATATTTTCCTTCGAGTAGGTTGGGAGGCCCACATAAAATCGGCCAGAACGGTTATAAAAATTGACAGAAGCCACTCCATTTGGCCAAAAATATCTGAAGACCTATGAATATAAGTAAAAATATCTGTCATATATATGAAAGTGCTTTGACGTTATCAGAAATGGTTGTGTATTGAGCGGTTCATCATCTGGACTGCGCCTCGACAATTGAACGTACTTTTCTTTTCCATATTCTGTTTGTTTTGCCGAGTGTATCACTTGTTCTTTGTGATATATGAAATATGTAACACGAAATTAGGTTTAATATTTCAGATATCGAAATTATTATACTTTTGTTTCTGTTTATCCTTTGTGTTTTTTTATTAAAGTATTTTTATACCTGGCCTGAATTGCACTAATTCCGAGAACTGACTTCTTTATTTAAAAGTTTTAGTATGCAAGAAAAAAAGTAAAAGTTTTTGATTTTTCAACACAAATTATCTTACGTATAACAATTATGAAAAAGTTTCCGTGTAAATTTTTAATGGTTTAACCAAAGGAAAATACACGAGTGTTTGCTTGATTCTTTTCAGTGCAGCTTCTGTTTCAGATGATTTCACAATCTGATCTCCAAAAGGATCAAAAAGACACCAGGAACCATTTAACAGGTGATATTCGGCTGGACGACAATTGGAATAATACAAAGTGCGGCTATATAATTCGCATACTTCAGAAAAAACTACAGATTATTTCGATGAATGTTTGATACCCAAATTTAAAGCGATATCTGTTAGAAAGAAACAAATTAGAATAATAAAACTTTCTCCGTGATGTTAGTGTTTTTAATTGTTATGCAATATAAATATTTTGTTTTTATTTTTCTTATATTTCAGCTGTTTAAAATGTACAAAAACAAAATACCAACTGTAAACAATGTAACAGTGCATTTAAGGTATGAGTTTCTTTTTTAACCCCCTATTAACTAGATCATCGCATCTGTCATATAAATGAAAAGAAAATTCTAATGAGTTACAATAAATTATATCCAAGTAAATACATACTAACAATAAAATCTCCAACTTCATCTGATGAATACATAATTCTAAGGGAATAAAATGTTAAATGAGTTTGGTCTTTACATGATTATCTACTTCTTTCTTTTGAGTATATTTCTGTTCATAAAACGCATGTTTTACTTAATTTCTACACTTACTTGTATATGTAAATTTATATATAAATATGGTTGTGTGTGTCCTCGTATACAATTTCTTTTTGTTATCGATTCCAGTATTTAAATATATTTCTGACTATTTCGTTAATAATTGTGCACAGTGAACCATACGACTAAAATCTCCATATATATTCGATGTCTAGGTGAAAGATATCCAGTGTACCCTGTCTATTTGTTATGAACTGGAGGACACCTCTCGATAATTTCTTTCTTCCCTTACTCGCGTTTGTAATATCCACCAATCTTATTATGTCGATACGACGACAAATCGCATATGCGGCCAATATTACAGCTTCATTTATTAAGTGCAATACCACTGCCGCAACCAAGCGATTTGGACGAATTTATCAGTATAACCAAATTAAAAATATGTCATGGCTTGCCTTCGCGAATTTACCATTTACGATTCTCTTGATTACAGCGGCCATACAGCAGGAATTAATCGAAAAACAAAAGAACATTATCTAATTCAACTTAAATAAAAGAAATATTCGTCGTCACGATTCCCATAAATCCAAAAAAGCTCAAATTCTTTGTATGGTGTGGTCGGTTATTATGTTTGTCGATACTTATGTGTATTGACGACGTACTTTGGTTTAGGGCAGAAAAAATAAAGAATTTATGAAATAAACTGCAATCCCGTAGGTTGATAAGCTGGAAGAACTGAAGGACGTGCCTATTTTGTTGATGCATCCGTTATTTAAACCCATAGCTTATTCTAATAGCATAGAATGCTAGATGTACATCACTGAGTGTAAGAATATCAGTAGCTCCAGAAAATATCCACATAAAGAATTTCACTATTTCTTAACTTAATTTGTCGTTGGTCTAAAGAAACTAGTTTACTGCAAAAAATAGGTGTCGAAATTATTAAGGAAGTGTAGTAACTATATAAATACACAGCCGTTGACCATAATGCTACATTTTACAGTGCTCTGGTTATAGCTATCAAAGCGATACATATCGTAACAGCCATAAGTGTGAACTCACAGAGAGGAGGGAAATTTTGTTCCGAATTTTGCACATTCTGACAACGATGGCGAAACTTACGCTCTTTTGAAATTTTTCCTTCCGTTTAAAAGCTTACAGAACCGTTAAATGTAAGTATATCGTTATAGATGTGTGAGAGTAAACTTTCCATGTAATATCGCGAAATGCTTTCGAAATCTTTTAACGACAATAAATATAAAGTATAAGATACTTGCTGTTGGAGGCTGAAGTAATCCATCAGTTTTTTATAACGTCATCCATAATAACTATCAGATACAAGGTATGTTGCAGATGAAAACAAATTCTGAAGTAATGGGTTTTTTTTTTCAGTTTACTGTTTTTAAAATGTATTTTTATTGAAATAATTTCAGAAACGGCTCAGTGATTGTGGATCATATGGTGTACATAACTGTGAAATCTCTTGATCGTCAACAGTACAGCAAAGTCAAAGAAGTTCTTCAAGATCTATTAGTAAATAAAACAATAGAGATAGGAAACATAACTCTAAATTTAACTAGATTTCCTGAAATATTTTACCTCAATTCTAATAATTCAGGTAAGATGTCAAACAGTATTGCATTGAGAGCAATTAACAATCTATTTTATTGATTCTTATTTTAGGCTTTACTTTTCTATACACATAATAGTAAATATTTGTATTATCCATCAACATCAAATTGTCAAGAAATTAAAGCGTCTTAAAAAATTCAAATATAAAACTGTAGATTTGGCCTGAATATCATTTTCCAAATATCAGTAAAAAAATTAACTACACTGCGAAATGGAAAGACATATTTATTTCACTGTTACACAGATCATTTCCAAAAGGTTCAGTGATAACGTAGATCTTAATTATTTCGTAGTTTGGCGGGAGATGTACTCTGCAGGATGTTTCAAAATTTATATTATCAAACAACTGGTTAATGCATAAGATATACGGGGATGGGTGATAGGTTAAAAACAATACGCGTTGTCCAACTGCTTCATATTGGATCACAGGATTGACCAGTTCAGGGTGCATCAGATAAATATCAATTTCCAAATAGTTAATTGTGTCACGGTAAATAGCCACACGGTAGAAAACAATTATAATTTCTTTATTTTTTATCAGAAACAACAGAAAACACTGAAACATTAAGTTCACTAAATTTCAAGATGTGTTTTGAATTTTAACATCCCGTCATTAACCACTGTATGTTTTTAATATTCATTATGTTCAAACCCGAGTTGAAAATGAAAGTATTCAACACAATACAACGCTGTTGAATCAGATCACGTTTAAGTGGACTTATTAATGACTGAGAATAATTTGACTCAAATGTCACACAAAATATGTTCTTTGTAAACAGCATTTGAGGGCTTCTTTATTGCAAATGTTAGCCTAATAATTTACCTGTTTAACAGAATTTCTCTTAAAATGTTCGACTTTATTGATGATTCTCTCCTAAATTATGCATTATTGATAATTGAAATCTTGTTTCTTTAATATACAGTATACGTATTAGTTTCATAGTTTCAAAAATGTTTGATGAAGAATTCTTTCACAAGCAAAAAATTCCATACTTTCAAAAGAATTTTCAGATATAATTATTTTAAAATTGAGAATCTGTTAATTCATGTCGTTTTCAGTTACGGTTAATTGCACATGCGACAACGAGCATCAAACACCAGATGAGGAATGTCCGTGGTGCAGGTATTGTTATTTTGATATACTTTAGTTTTAGCTTTAAAGTATACTCTTCTTTAGAATTATTATAGACATGCATAGTTTTCATTTTGCTAATGGTAAAAAAGAAGAAACATATTCAGGAAAACGTTAATAGTTAATTTAGTATGCTGCACATAGAATAGACTAGTTATTTTCAAATGATTTTTAAAATCATTTTATAAAATATTAGAAATAATGCTTCCAAGAAATCTTACAAAAGGCGTCTTATTTATTCCATTCTTGCGCGTTGAAAGAAGGAATTTCTAGGTTGTATCGTTCAGTCATTAGTTAACTTCATTCCCTGATTCTGCTGTTCCAGGTATGTCAAATTAAGAATTTTATAATATCCACTTCATATTGTCGATGGAATGGTCTAGGGTAATTTTTTTAATACAGATTTCCGCCCTAAATGGCACTTTTTCTCAAGTTGCCGTATCCGCAACAATAGAACGACTGATGTTTGAGATGATGCAACTTACTCAGATATTTAAGGTTCTTCTCAAAGAGTGCTTAAAGATCCGCTTGTTACTTCTTTTATTATAGAACTATTTTCAGCCTTTTATCTCACTCTACCACAAACCTATATTCAAATATATTTCGCTTTTTCTATTGGCTCACCTTTCCCATTTCTATTGATAAAACAGGTATCAGTGACAGCAGCCTGTGCATCAGAGTACCTATCTTATAACAAACGGTTCATCACAAAATATAGTTATTCATTAATCGAATTATAACTTTTTATCCAATGGTAAAAAGTGTACAAATTTTACTTTAATTTTTATAGTTCTCTTACTAATTAGTACAGAAATTAACAAATAAAATTTTATTAACAGCACAATTTTTATGTTTTTTAATTATGCAAATGAAAAAATTTTTTTACAAAAATGTACCTGTGTGCCTTTGTTTAACTGTTTCTTTCGTTTTGCAGAAATGAAAGTGTTACCACTCCCTCAGGTAATAGGTCTTTTACTTATAAATTATTTATAATTCCTTAATAAGAGGACATAAAGTGAGGTCACAGCCATGTTAAAAGTTAAATAAATCTATCCGGTTTAAAATACAGACGTTAAATATATAAAAGATTTCTTTCAGAAGGAAACGACAAGGGACCTTTCGAAGTAAAGATAGATACAATCGCTAAGGTGATAATAACGAAATAAGAAAGGTTCCAAATGCAGATTAATAACTATAAACAACTTATATGTGAATTATCAATTATTATACTTATCATTAAAATCACTGAATATACTTGCAATATATAATAGATTAATATTTCGTTGTGTAGATCTGTCATTGTCTCTTATTAAACTATATAATGCAGTGTAGCCAGAATGTTCAAAAGGATAATTCAATATGAAACAATAAAAAAGTCAAAACGAAACTATTAACTAAGAGAAGAAAGGAGAGATAAATATAAAAGATTCTAAATATAAGAAGATTATATGAAAAATGTTTGTGATTTTTATCTTTATTTTTCAAAAGAAATCGTCTGGCTGTCGGAAGTGATCTTATAAGCTGAACCTTTCATTAAACGGAAACGCCATGGATTATGCCTCTTATGTTCTTAATAAAATATATAGGTACATGTAGCGATCTAGAAATACAGGGGAAGTACACTGGATCTAGATGACAGGATTCAGACATTACGCTTTCAGTGTTCATCCATTCTTATATTTATTTATTTACAATTTACGTGTATTTGATTACTATTTAGGTCGACGCTTACGGCAATTAAGTTTATATTTTATCTTCCTTACATATTCTCAATTTAAAATTTGTTTCTGAAATACATCCGTTAATATAACAAATATTCTCTTGTTTAATTCTTTCTTATTTTATTTTTAAATGTTTAGATCTGTTTAATCGCGTCTTACATTGCGATACAATAGATCTATAATTACGACTTTTGGAATTTTAAAATATTTAATCAGTTTTAATTAAGTTAAATTTACTGATCGCTAATAAGAGGACAACACCTTAAAATAAGCAGTTTACTTATTTTCCTTCTTTTTTAAGTTCTACACAAAACTTTCCCTTTTGTTGTAGGCAGGTGTATTAAATATTTTCGATATTATTTTTACTTACTGTAATATAGTTTTCTTACTTTCATTGCAATTTTAACACGACCATCAGGAGTCAGGTAGTTATTCTTTGCTATCGGTTTGTTGAAATTCCATAGGTCGTCATTGCGGAAGGACTAGAAACGGTGATATCTGAACGTATCGCATCACACAGATTTCAAAACGTCTCTCGGAGCGAAAGTTGAAAATTAAAAATGAAAGGTTTAAAGGCGTTTGAGTTTTCAGTAATGCGCAGTACAAATGTATACTAAAGTATGCAGATACAGTCCCGAGACAATGCAGCATGTGAGGCAGGCAACACAGTTGATCAATTCTGACTTACTGCTGTGTGTCTCCTGTGCTTCTGCTTCAGCGAACTGCTGAAGCTTTTAATTTTGTCATCGCTAAGAACCCTGCTCCTCTGACGGTCTCCCGTGACGTCACTAGCTCTTCCTCGGGAATAATCGCGTGGTAATTTGAGGTACTTCTCTCGTTTTAATAGACATTATTAACGCTTCACTAGAGTTTATACTTCCGAAGTTGGGGAAGAGATTTTTAATAATTGCTCACGTGATGCGCCGAGAATTAAAACAGAGGGAGGCCTACGGCTTCTGATACCCGTGCAAATCTTCAAAAGAAGATAACACAATATCTATTTCCCGCAAGTGACAGGTTTTTACCAACAACAAAGTAACCACCTGCCTCATCAGAGGAGTCGTGTTAAAACATAACAATTTTAATGTCTTATATCAATCGCCTTTTTCAGTTACATCAGAAGAAATAACAACACATATTCCAGAAACCACAGGTAAGATTGAAATTATTTTGTGTTACCTAAATGTGCAATACTGCATTTGTCCAGGATATTTATTGAAGAATGCATTTTTAGAATCTTATGTTTCAAACACTTTACTTGTGATTTGATTATCAATTTCAAAGCAGATTGACACGTTAGGGTCATTTATTGCTTCACCTACCTGCGTAAACAATAGTTAATGTTGAGAAATGATGTAATGATAGCTTATTTGAGTTTACATTAGAGGATTTGCGCGTCGTAAAAAGTATTTACTTTACAGTATATCAAAAAGGAATTAAATACTTCAATATTTGGAAAGATTTTCGTAAACGGGGCCTTTAAATAAATGAATTTGGATAAGTTTAACTTCACAGTTCCGAGGTTGAGAGCACACTTGACACAATCAGTTGAAAAATAAATTAAAACGTGCTAGAATAATTCATCTGTGTTGTTTATTTGTTAAGACAATAAAATGTACCTATCTAAAGTCAATTGTCAAATCAAAAAGCAAACGAATAAATAATCGTTAGGTATGGTCATCATGTCTAACGATAACTTATTTGAACCCTGTGTTTAGAAATCAAATTAAATCAACTAATACGTATTACCAATAAATTAACGCATTTAAATTCGTCTTAAAGCATTAATGCACGGCTCAAATTCTTATTTTTAGATAAAACTCATGTTATATTATTTCCTTATAAAGATGCGATTTCAGGAGATAGTTTGGCTCTCTCAATTCTTTTCGTTGGTTTATGTAGAATTCATTGATTTTATTTGCGATCCTCTGCCTTAACATTCAATCTTTAGGATATCTTTACTTTGGTTTGTATAAATGCAAAATTATTTATTGCCAGAAGCTATAAATCTTGTTTATCTTTCCTTTTTTTAACAGTTTGCATTTTCAGCAAGATTAAAACAGAGCTATTCACGTTACAGCTGGAAATACCTTTATTAATGCAAGAGAGAATGTCAAAGTTTTCGTTTAATCTTAACCTTTTATTAAAATGATTACGAAAAAGCTATTTGACTTTCTCGTCTCTTATAAATTTTGCTTCACGGAATGTTTCGTTTCCTTTACCTCTCGAACTGGTATCTTATTGTCGAACACACTGTATCTCGCTATAATGGAAAGTTATTATTTACAAATAATTGATAAGGTCCATGGAAGTACAATTTCGAAAAAAAATTGTTAAATGTGACGTAAGCAACTATATTCTTTAAGTTACTGGATTAAAAGTCTTAATAACTTTTGATGAATCACGTTGCGGCAGACAACGCAGAGAATAAGTGAATATCAAAGTGATTTTTGTGAATTTGAATCCTAGTCCTTTTACAGTTGATTACTGACTTCACTTGGAAAAATACCCTCGGAATGCTTTCTACTGCTTCTATCTTTTCGCATGATTTTCCTTCAGGAATTCGGATTTATTCTGTCGTTAAAACAGAGGATAAATAGTTGGCATTTTGAATATTTGACAGTGGTAAGTGTAGGTTCGATAGCAAAATGTTACTGCACTTGCAGTCGACGATGTAACCAACACTTGACACTTTCGTCTGCACGCAGGCTGATTACCTGTAGCCAATAATCCCATTTGTAAATGCCTTTTAAAGTGCTCAACTAAAATTCTTGTGGAAAGTAGAAACGTTACATCCTTAAAAAACAACATCCTACCTCATCTTAGATGATATTTACTTATTGCAGTCATTATGATAAGCCACCATAAAGGTGAACACGTTTTGTTCTTTGTTTCAGTTATTAATATACAGACGCATTGCGACCAGTGCATTAAAAATAATAACTAGAAATGAAACAAATACAAATTATTAGCTAACCAAAAACAAGCCAAACTGGAAAGGAAAGTGAATATCGGAAGAATATAGTATTTCGATTGTTTGTTCATGATTTTTTTTTTTTCCTTTTTTAATAAAGATCATTCGTGTGTCGGAGGAGATATCAGAAGTTTGTGCTTTAACGAAAATAGCAATGCACTGAAATATGCCTGATAAATACTTAATGAAACTAGAATTAAAGAGAATACACCGTCAATGAAGAAGGCGTGAAAATCAGGTATCATGTTACAAAGGGTTCAGCATTCTTACTTCTACTGTTTACTATTTAGCCTGACGTTTATGTAAATTAAGTGTGTATTCTTATTTTTTTGCTTAGATTGAAAATTTTTCAATTCAATCAACACCGATCAATGTAACATCCATAATCTTTCTGATTTGTTTTTATTCTATTTAAAATACATGCGTCATTTTAATATCTTTTTCAACTGCCAATTAACGGATTTATACATACGCAATTGAAATATTTTTCTCTTTTTCATTAGTTTATAATTAAGTTATAAATACTGGCTACTTGTAGGAAGGTATTCAACTGTTTATTATATATTATTCAATTTTGTAAATTCTACACAAAACGTTACTTCTATTGTATGCAGTTCTTTAAATAATCTTTTTCTATAATTATTTTCAGTGTCGATAACAAAGTTAAAATAAATCATAACTTCTGGTTATTTTTCTTCTTATTATTGAAATAAATGTTAGTTGACAAAATATTACCTCTCCTACATGTCCAGATATAAACAATGAAGGAAGACGTTTCTATGAATCATTATTATTTTTATTTCAAGTAATATAAATATTTAATATAATTGAATGGTTTTTAAACAGAAAAACTTAATTTTCTTTAATTAATTGTTTTTGTTTTAGTTATACCGAAATAACAACAACAGAGATTCCTGGAAATGCAGGTATATTCAAATTATTAATTTGTTACAAGTGTGTGGCGTATTTCCTAGAGTAATATTAAAGTACGTCTAAAACAATCTTAAATAACAGATTATTAATCGAGAAATCGTGAATTGTCTCTATTATTAGAAATATACCTTTGACATAAATAATTTGCATTCACGTACTGCACTTGTAAAGATATCTATAAGATCCATCTCCATCCTTATAGCCTTAATTTAAGAAGTTTGTTTCTGATGGCATTGTTTATTGAAAATCATAGAAGACTACATACTATGGAAAAGATGCCCATCTTTATTTAATATTTAATAACAAAGGCAGAGATTTGACAGGTAATGATTACGTACAGTTGGCATTATACGATAAATGTAATGCAACCGCCAGTAGATTCTAATATAAGAAGATTATATGAAAAATGTTTGTGATTTTTATCTTTATTTTCAAAAGAAATCGTGTGGCTTGTCGGAAGTGATCTTATAAGCTGAACCTTTCATTAAACGGAAACGCCGTGGATGATGCCTCTTATGTTCTTATAAAATATTATAGGTACATGTAGCGATCCGGAAACAGGGGAAGTACCACTGGATCTAGATGACAGGATTCAGACATTACGCTTTCAGTGTTCATCCATTGTTATATGTATTTATTTACAATTTACGTGTATTTGATTATTATTTAGGTCGACGCTTACGGCAATTAAGTTTATTTTTATCTTTCTTACATATTCTCAATTTAAAATTTGTTGCTGAAATACATCCCTAAGATTAGCAATATTCTCTTGTTCAATTGTTTCTTATTTTATTGTTTAAGGTGTACATCAGGTTTAATAAGCGTCTTACATTGCGATATAATAGATCTATAATTACGACATTTGGAATTATATTTTTAAAATTTTTAATAAGGTTAAAATAACTAACCGCTAATAAGATGACCACACTATATAATAAGCGGTTTAACTTATACTCCTATTTATAATTTTACATACAATTTTCTCTCTTATATTAAGTAGTTCTATCAAATATTTTATCTATATAATGTTTTACCTAAGATAATATAGTTCATAAATTTGGATATTTTCTTACATGTATTGCAATTTTCACACGACCATCACGAGTCAGGTAGTTGCTCTTTGCTATGGGCTTGTTGATGTTCCCTAGGTCGTCATTGCAGAAAGACTAGAATCGGTGATATCTGAACGTATCGCATCACACAGATTTCAAAACGTCTTTCGGAGCGAAATTTGAAAAAAAAATGAAAGGGTTAAAGGCATTTTAGTTTTCAGTATTATGCAGTACAAATGTATACTAAAGTATGCAGATATAGTCCAGAGGCAATGCTGCATTGGAGGCAGGCACACAGTGGTGATCATTCTGACTTACTGCCGTGTGTCTCCTGTGCTTCTGCTTCAGCGAACTGATGAAGCTTTTAATTTTGTCTTCGGTAGGGAACTCTGCTCCTCTGACGGTCTCCCATGATGTCACTAGCTCTTCCTCGGGACCAATCGCGTGGTAATTCGAAGTAGTAGTTTCGTTTTACTAGACATTATTAACGCTTCACTAGAGTTTATACTTCCGAACTTGGAGAAGAGATTTTTAAGTATTTTTTCCTGTGATGCACAGAAGATGAAGTAGAGGGCGGTAAATGGCTTCTCTCCACCCAACGAGATTCTCAAACGAAATCAATTTTCGCGCAATAAGCCCGTGTGTTTATCAACAAAGTTACACCTGCCACGTAAGCAACTTCTGACACTTTTATTCAATGTTGAATGATCACCTGTACTCGGAAAAACTGTTTCGAACGCCATGTACATGTAAAGTACTTGCAACCGAAACACGATATATGAAAGTAGAAACTTCAAATCCTTTGAAAACGCCATTTACTTAAACTTCGGGTACATTTACTTAAGCAATCATTAGAGCCACGTGAAAACGCAACTTCTGTGTACTATGTCAGTTGTCGATATATAGATGCATTGCATCTGGTATATTCAAAACCTGTGATTGTATATGTAACAAAAACAAATGTCAAAATGAAACTCTGAGCTAAAAGCAGGGAAAAGATAGGAAAGAGACCTCATTAATAGAAGAAAATATGTTGAATTGCTTGTTTGTCTATTTTTCTTACTTTTCAAAAGAAATCATCTCGCGGTTGAGGTAATCCTATCCGCTGTATTCACGAAACAAATTTCCTGAAACAAACCTCTTATATACTTAATAAATTTATTCACATGCGGCGGTCTAAGATAAACGTCACAAGACCATCCTTTATAGCGTATGGGAGTAAGCTTCGTGTTTTTCAGTGTTCAGCCATTCTTTCTTTTTATTCGTTGATTATTTGCCTTGGTGCTTCCGCTAGTTGTTTGTATTATTTTCTTTTTTAAAATAACTTTCCATTTTTTTTTTTCCATTTCGTTCCAAGCTCCCCTGACAATATAACAACTAGTCTCTTTTCCATTAGATTTTGCTTCATTTAAATGAATACATCATTTTTTAATGGCTTCCTTTGTTGCGATGTAATGCGCCTATAATTACGCCATTGAATTTTGTTTTTATTGTCAGTACATTTTAATTAGGTTTAAAATTCCTGACCTTTTATAAATAACAAGTATATAATACGTAGTTTACTTATATTCCTTCATTTTTTATAAATTTTACGCAAAAATCTTCGCTTTATATTATGCCGTTGTTTCATTTTAAATCAGGGTTTTCATTCATTCCCGCATTAAGTCATTTTTATTGTTAAATTCCCCAAGTCAAACGTTTATATTAATGTAGAATAAATCATAACTTCCAGGGGTTTTAGTAAAAAAAAATAATTGATACGGATACAGTTCCTTTTCCTACTCTGGTCGTGCTCCGGTTTTCTCAGTGGCTGCGTTTCGGAAAATGGCCCTCTTTTTTCTAAGTGTCTTGCTGATATCATTATTTGTTCAAACCCCGCTTAATGTCAGTTTAAAAATGGTGTATCATAACATTCCATATTAAACATTTATACAATTATTTATCACTTTCAGATGACATTAACTTGCCACTTATTATTGGTTGGCTGTCGGAATCCTGTTCCAATTTAATTGTTGGTGTTATTTGGGCGTTTGGCTTTGGAGAAGAAGAAAGAAGAGAAATCACTGGAAACCGAAGATTTGTACGAAACGAAAATTACACAAATACTTACTAACCGATAAGCAAACATTAATTTTTTTATTGTGCAAAAATAATCTCATTGTAAATTTAAATTTTCGGTGATTCTGCTTTAATACTCATCCAAAAATAAAGATATCATAGAGAGATGATGTTATATAATATACTAACGACCATTGTCGAATAACCAATGAAATACCCATAACATTATATAATCAATAATCATTTTATTAGTGTATATAATTAGACGTGGATTAAGATATGACTGTGTCAAATATATATACACAGAAAACAGTGATACGAGAATGCTATAAAAGTAAAATTTTTATGTCCAAAAATTTTTTCATTAAAATATCTACCTGTGAAACTTCATTCTTATTTTCATATCTGTGGTAGCCAGCGTATCCAAGAAAAATCTATATTCAAAATATATGCTGTTGATAAAATCATATTTTTGATATCCAAAGTGTGGCATCATTTAAATAATTTTGTATATTCCCTATAAATGATCCCACGCCTAGGAAATCACATGTTATGATGTAGTACCAGAAACAACTGAAATGGACGGCTAACGTTTCTCTCCTTTTTTCTTTCTTTGTCTAAATAGAGACATATCAGGTGTAAAAGTGTATGCCGTTCTGGCTTAATACCGTCGTTATAAACTGAATTTTTTAGCAGTTGGATGGTTAATATAATATTTTTTTTATTAATCTTGTTTCTTTGGACAACTCACAATTTTATTTGTATTTTTAAAATGGCAGGTTTGGGGTAAATCCAGATGAATAGTTTTTTTTGTGTGGCGTCATGGTATTAGCTGCCATGATCTTTGATTTCGTAATCTGGTTGTGGTTCTTGTTTTTGTACAGTGCCTTTATCTGCATCTAATCATTCAGCAAGACAATGCACATCGACAAAAAAATTGAAGAACATTCGTTAAGCATAGCAACATTAATCATCTTAATTGCCCCTACTGATCTCCTGATACCAAAGAGGAGGAATGTTTTGACAGGACATTGCCACTGCCTTCTCTATCCTAACATCATTCCACAGATTTTTTAGCAGCTTGTTGCAGAACAGCAGCAGCAATGGAGCAGTATTCCTGTAGCTATGTTACTACGCAAATTACACTCCATGGGAAGTGACTTTCTGAACGTGACGAAGCAACAAGTCGCCATTCCGGCAAAAATGTCTTTACGTCATTTAAAGACGCCGATGTCAGGCAACGAACTGACTTCTCACGGATGTTCAATAATGATTCCGTCATTCCTTACACGTTTATTTTAATATTGTTATAGTATTTGAAGTAATCGTATACTTTTCACAGAAGATACTGATTTTCTATTCTATTCTTTTGCTTTAAATGTATTTAGATTAAGTTCATTTTCATTGTTTTTATTATCAATAAGTAAAGTTTTGTAGTTTCTTATATTTACAGTATTTCATTTACATTCGTAGTGCCTAGTTTATGTATGTAGAGCTTAGTGAAAGTTCATTTTTATTTTAACATAATTTCTATAAAAATGATATACGGAGTACTTTGGGACGATAATTTCTTTGTTTGTTCCAGGGCAAATGTCGGTTACGCTTTTGGTACCACTTCCTCTGGACTTTCTGGAAGAAGTTACAACAGAAATTTAAATTTTTTCCAACATAAATTTATGCCTTTGGAAACAGACTCCCTCTTTAAAGGTAAGTTAAACGATGTTGTTATCCATTTTAAATGCTACTAGAGCAAATTAAGTATATATATATAATCCTTAAAGCGCCCTCATGATGATCCGAAAGGCTAGCAGTATATGATATCAAATAACGTAAAATCAGGTAAAGGTGAGACAAAATAGTCAGAAAATGGCTTACATGGCGATTTATATTTACTAAAAGTTACTGTTTCCATCAGTACTCAGTAGAAAGAAGCATCACATTAACGATTTATTTCAATGATTTCCTTCCGCATCACTCTCTATACGTATCGAATTCGTATATCGTCAATGGTTTCTTTATAATAGTCTCAGTTAAGCTCACGTAGTTTCACATTTTTGTACATTAAACTAAATGTTTAATATCAATTTATTAATTAAAACATTATATTGCAGGCGAAGATACTGAAGGTCTGCAAGGATATTGGAAAAGAATAAATCAATTCTTCAATGCAAATGAAGAGGTAAACTAATTTTTGTATTTATTTTACAGAAGTACATTTGTTACTTATATATTTTTACAATCTCTCTTGTTTCTAGAAATGTGGCTCCTCGTGGACAGTAAGTCGACTCTCGTGAATTCACTTTCACTAAATTTAAGACTAATCATAAAAAGAAAAAAACTTCACTATAACGATTGAGACGTAAAGAAACAAAAGTGTGTCATAGAATTCACCTGACTTTTACATTGGTTTATTTATATATAATATCATGTACGTGTCATGTAATGATGATCTGTTGGTTCTTAGTTCAGTCTTTAAAGATGATTTTACCTTCGTAATCTGAAACATGAGCAGATTCTCTAAATATGACGCAAAAGAAAGAAAGATGTAAAATTGTGCTAAATAAATTTATTTGATGAAGATGAGAATGACATGAAATTAAATGATCTCAAAAACAGCTTTCAGGAAACTTCATGAATCTCATTAGAAATAAAATAAGCGTGCTTTCAGTATTCTTAGCTTAAAATTATTAAATAATAAAACATTAAATGAACATTGTCACCGAGCTTTCAAAAATTTACGTCTTCATTAATTCTTATATAATTTTAAATAGAACATGCTAAAAAAGTTGAATAGTTATATTTTAAATGCTTAAAATCATTAAAATTCTTTATTCTTCAAATAATTTTATTTCATAATTTTCAACCTATCAACATCGGTAAGACGTTTAGGACACTGAGCTTTGACTGCATGCTCCAAACAGCGTTTTTTTACCAAATTCCGTTAGTGCCATCTAAGCGTTCTATTTAATGAACCCAATATTCTGTTTATACGGCCAATTACTTGATTGCAGATTTATCACATTTAAAAATTTCTAATATTGCGTTATCTCTGTGTTCCACTTAAGAACACTGCTTTCGGATATTTTAGTTTATAAGAAATAATTACTGATTGGCATGATTTAGTTAGTTTTCAATTAAGTTTGTCTTTTTAATTTAATGTGAATGAAAGAAATCCTTAACACTTTCATACTATCATCGTTGGATTTTCGTTCCACTATCCTTATGATGTGCATTAGTCAGCGTAGGTTGAGTTGAGCTGGCTGTATTACATAATGCCTTCCTCATGAATACAACACACTGTAACGACAAATCTTTATAGCTTCGAATCCACGTGTTTTGACTGAGTTGACTAAATATACAGTCAGTATACAACAATACTTATAAAGTCTGATCTTAATAATAGCAGTACAAAAAATCTGTCCATTTATTATCTATTTATATCCTAAAGACTTCAAAGAATTAAATTTGTTAATTATGTTTTACTCAGAACTTCTGTTAAGAATAATCACATTATATTTGGCTCGAGGTTGTACGTATGTACAATTAGAATACTATAACAGCAACTGCTGTTTTAGTTGGAAACATATATCCTTAAATTAGCTAATATTTAAAACGTTATACATGAATAATAAATTATTATAATCATATTGGTAAACAATATTTTAAATATGTTTTACTTATTCTACAACTTTATTCATTTTTTTCAGTTTGAAATCAGTCGACCTCAAATAAAATTTTAGAATTCATAAAACAAGGTACGTTTGCTTGTTCATATGCTTTAATTTCTGCAAAGACTGGTTAAAAGAGTCCTCTAAAAGATGTCAATAAAGAAAGATCTTTCACAGAATATTAAAATGTTTTAAAATAATATGCTTCCCCAAATTTTTAGGTTATATCTACATTTAATTTGATCCCCATATGAGCATTTCATTATAGCAAATAATTATGAACTGAAGAATTTTTATTTTTCTGTTGTTACTAATGAAATAGGCGGTCAAGAAAATGATTTTTCGCAATTAACCGAGTGATAATTTGACAACATAAGAAACACTAACCTACTCTTTATGTCGGATTTTTGTTTAAAAACAATCTTATGCAATCAAAACATTGGAAACTGGGCAAAGAGTATATGTATTCTATCTTTTTAATTTGATTAGTATTGTGGTTATTTTAATTATTGTTAATAAACAGTTTTAATAAGATAACGTAAAAACATCCACGTTAAGACACCAGATAAAACAAATTTAATAAAGGCTCATGTTTATTGACCAGACCGAACAGTATGAAAGACTTCAAATCCTTTTATAAACTCAAAGGGATTTTATTTATATTATTATTTTTTTAACTTTTTCAGAAACCTTGGAGACTCATATCCACGTGCGTTTTCTTGAAAACCCAAGATATGAATTCATGTTCTGTTTATATACTTTCCCAGAATTTTAAATTGTTTTTCGTATGTTTTAGCTTTGATTATTTTATTTACTTAAATTTTCACTTACAAGAAAACGCTTATTTGGTTTCTTTCATTAGAAATGATCAAGTATCGAATATGAAATAAAAGTGCAAAATTATTTCTTAGTCTTATTTTGATTATCAGCAAAATAGGAACACTAAATCCGCTAATACACTAATATAAGCTCCATAACAAAGTTGTTATTTCTTATATGCGTTCATTGGTTTGGGATTATAATCTTAGTGTGAAAAATCTTTATTATACATAGTAGTAATTATACATGCTAAAGTTGGAGAATACAATTCTTCTGTTCATATACTTTTGTACCACTTTAAGTATATTGCCGATTTAATGCAAAAAAAGAACCCTAAAATGAATGAACATACTTTAAACATACATTTTTATGCTAATATTTTATTTCTTGTTTCTTTAGATTTCAGTTATTTATATTACACACGAAAGCTTCCTTGCTATTCTTGTTTTTGTTTTATTTTATTGATTTCTATAAGTAAGAAAATAAATGTTCATTTAATTTGATGTAATATTTTTATTCGTCTTTTAACATTTTTATTCGAATTGTTAACATGAAACTTTGAAAACGTACTTTAAAACATTTCACCAGTGGAAAAAGGGTGTTGGTCATTTTAAACATTACGCGTTGTTACCATTTATTTTTCTTCTTTTTATAAAAGCACCTGTTATACACATTTTTTATGAATATTTCGTATTTAATTGTGCTGGTGAAACATTAAAATATAACCTTTTTCTATCAATTACGGATTTATATTTCTGTTTGTCCTTAATATATACATCGAAATATACATGTGTACAAAACCGTCAACAAGAAAAATCAATATGAAAAACGAAAACAAGAACGAATAAAATCGATATTTACTTTACTTGAACTATTTGTAATTTTGTGAAAATTTTACATTAAGTTTATTTAACCATATTGTTGATTTTGTATTAAATACATAATAAATTTATTTTAATATTTTCAAAATTGTTTGCTCTTTTTCTATATTTGCTTAATTTATAATTTTTATTTTCTGTGTAAATTATATAAATATTACATGCAGTTATCTCGCAAAATAATGTGAGATTTAATTCGTGTTATATACACCAGGCATGTCAAACTGAGGATTCCCCGAGGGCCACATGGGTCACATATGTGTTGTCATGAGGGCCACACAGGACAACCAATTGCGCACATTACAACTAATTGAAGTCATTTAATAAAATTTATTGCAGAATATTTTTGTTGCAAATTAGTATCCTTTGTGCGAGCCGCAGGTGTGCTTCTAAAGGGCCGCATGTTTGACATGCCTGCCATACACTATTTCAGAATAATTTCACCACTGCAAATAGAAACAAACTCAGCACTGATTTCAACAGATGATTTCGAAGACGAATCATTACTAACGAAATAAATAGATACAAATTAACGTGCGCTGATTTTTGGGGGGATTGAAAGCTTGACTAGGGCGAATAATACACTACAGCTGACAAAGCAGTGACCACACCTCAGGCATTTTGGATTCTCCAGTTACTATTGTTTCTGCTTCATTCAATACCTTGTTTTTTCGAATTGAAACACAAGAGAAATCCTTGTGATTACACGATGCAACACAAGAAAATTACATTGTTACCAATTAAATTTTCTATTAAAAAAAAAAAACCTTAATTGTTTAAACTATTACCAAACCGATCATATCGGAAATATTCGTGCGATTTTTTAAAAAAATGTTTGAAAGAACCTTGTTGTGAAACATGCGTCTCTAAAAAATAGCTAATAAAATAAAAAAATAATCTAGTCTCTCAGTTCCTTTATGCAAAAGAAGACGTAATACACTAAGTGATTATTAATGAATTATTATTCCAAAAAATTCAAAGAATGTGTACACATTTAAAGTTGAACGAGAAGAAATTTATGATCTATAGAGGGGCGTCGTACATGGCTAAATAATCTTTCCATGGCAGATGTCGCGTATTTCACGCAGTAACCGACGTATTCTCTCCAACCTGCAGAATTGTAGAACCATGCTAACTGATCTTCAATAAAAACAGGTTAAAAAAAAGGTGTGTCCCTGACCGATCACCAACTCTGAGGTGACCCATACTGGTTTTTTGTTTCTTTTTAAACAGCTAGTACGAGTTCCATCCCCGAAGTCAAAATTAAGTCTTGACCGATGAATGGAAATAACGAATAAATCTGATATGCAAGCAGGAGATAAAATATAGATGACCTGTAATCGTGTAAATCACAACATAAAGGATTCCGCGAAATCTGAATGGAAATATCGTTACCGCAAATCCGTTTAACGTGTATCTGTGGCCCTGGAAATTGTTCTTCTTTTCGGTTTACAGTGATTCAATCATCATGACGATCTGTTCGTTGCGTTTGCATAAAAATATAAAAATGGCTACAACGCTGATCTATGCTTTTCTTTACAAAAATATTGAGATGGAATTTTTCCATCTCCAAATTTTTTTCCAACAGCAATTATTTTTGCACATATAATCATTTCTGTACTTTACTCTGTTAATGTTAAGATAACAAATAATATAGTAAGACATAAATTTGTTCAGCATTAAGAGTCATTATTCGTGCCTTTGAAATAGAACCAAAATAGCGAAGTCACAAACGATAAGATTTTGACAGCACGTTCTCTTGTTCAACATTAACATAAGGAAAGTAGTAATGTGGTTTTCGTTTCTTCTTCTCCTTTTGTTAAAAATTAGACTTATTTTTATTTCAATTCTTTATAAATGGTTACTTTCTTCTGTTTTAAAGCGCATGTGTTTGATTCTTGTAAGACTACCGTCCACAAGAGTTTGTCACATTTTTTGCAGAGGTAATTCCACTCTTATTCATATTTTTTTAAAATTTAAGTTAAAACTCTTCATTTTTACAGATCTATATATATCTTCTTCCACTCGAGACCTATCTTTAATATGTATCTCAAAAATCGCAATCAGAGAACCCAAGTATGTCAGGTTCTCCAAATTAAAAAATTAAATCTACATAATGAAATCTGAAATATATAGGAGTATATATATTTCTGCGCCACCACACAATTATTGAGTCAGCATACACACCACTATATCAATCATTATGCAGTATAAAAATATTATATAATAAATGTGATATATTTAGTAAACGTAGTTTTGTCATCGTTATGTATTTATTTAAAGCAATCTATCTACTCGCTATTTAAGAGCCTTATCTACAAAATAATGTTTTTCATCTTACCAAAATAAACTTATCAAATTTAAGATTTAAATCTTTTGCTAAAATCTGTTAAGCAGTTTCTATGAAAAAAAATTACTTGTCCTCTATAATTTGCTTTGCATTTATAGGTATGAATATAACAAAGGAACAAAATGCTACTACTTTTAATCAATCTGTTTAGTTCGAGTAAGATATAGTAATTAAATCTAAAATTATCTTGATATTAGTTATATAGGTTCATTAATGAAAATGTCTGTTAATGATAAAATATGCATATTTAAGAAACGTATCAATAGTAAGTGGTTCCACATCCTTAGATAAGCTTAGAAAACACTTGCTAATAAAATTTAGCGACAAACAGTAAAAATATTATTAATAAAAATAAAATTATAAATTTTAAAAACCTCTTTAATTGAAAATTTCAATGCTACAAAAATAAAAATATTTAATGCATGGTTTTCACTATTATAATATAAAATCAAAATACAAATATAATTCAACATACTTTTAGAGGTACAGATATTTTTGCTACCACATAGAAACAGTCGTATGCAAAGATATTAAAGACAGATTTCTGACATTTCTGCTCACACTCGGTATACCATATATCTAAAATAAAACAATATTGTAAAAAACTTGTTGGTAAAATGAAAGTTTAACATACAGGAAAAAATAAATCTAGTTTCTGAATTCAGACCTAATATAAATACTTAAGATTTAGAATCCAAAGTGTTTTGATAAAGAATAAAGAGTCTGTAATTGAAAAGAAATTAAAACTACACAATTATATAAATACCTTATATAATACAAAACAAATACAAAAAATTAATTCAGTTTACACTAAAAACAATATTCTTACAATTATATAACTAACTCTGAACTAATTTCCTTTGATGATAAATCATCTACTTTAACCTGTTGGTATTTTGGTGTCTTTTAAGTAGTAACATTTTTGGCAGAACCAGTAACCATTCTCGTGCGATATGGTTGTTTTTTGTAACAACTGCTCAAAACTTATCTTTATCTATCTAATGCCTCCAATTTATGTTTAAGAAACAGAGCTACTATTTGACTATCTTAAATATTTCATAAATAAAATTTATAGTTTATCCTTTTTATAAATATTTTATAAGGATGAATTTGTACTAAGCCAATAGCATTCCTTCTTTTGTTTATTTTTTGTTCATTTTGCATTGATTATTTTTTATATTTATTCTTTTGGTTACCTTCCAATACATGTAATTTTTTTTCGTTTATTATATACTCATTAACTTATATAAATGCTTATCTATTTACTACTATTATTTTCTGTTATTTTCACCATATTTTGTTTAAAAATTATTAAATCACCGAAACGCGATTTATATACTTTTATTATATTTATGGTACGCTATATTTCCAGAAGATCTTCTAAAACGTTTTTAAATTTTGTTAGCAAATTCACTTTTTATACCAGTTCATAATGTATTTGGCCTTCTAATATTTTAAATTTTAGTTTTATCTTTTAAAGAAACAATGCTTGCATATATAGAAAAAGCATTTATTACATTTAACATATTTACAATTTTAATCTCTCATATAATTTAGCAAAATTTGCTGACAATGTCTATTGAATAAACCGACACCCATCATCCAAGATACATTTTCTTAGCATGCTTTTCTCGCTCTTTAACTGGAAAGTATACGTTAGTTTTCACAACATTTTTAGGTTACATTTAAAATTCTACGCACCTTTGGTTGAACTCCCAATAGGTATTTTAGTTTAATTGCGGTTTAACCAAACCTTTATCATTTTTCTATTAAACTATGATTTTACAAATTTATAGTAATTCATGGAATAAATTTTAAAAAATATTGGTTATTTCCAGAGTCTGTTTTTATATGCTGAATTCTATTGAGATTTTCACGATGGACTTTATTAATAATCTCTACGTACACCTTGTTTTCATAAATTAGGTGGATTCAATTTTAATTTAATCTTATTCAATCACATTTCTGACAACTACAAATTTACCCTGGTAAATGGCTGTCATCTTGGTATTTTTCTCAAAGAAAAAATTTGGTAATTATTTAAGCTACTTTGTTTATCTTCATAATAATTTTATGTAAAAAAGTTTAGAGTTTGCAATTTCACCCAGCATATTTTTAACGTTTTTTTTTTCAATTACTGTCCTTATAGCTTATTTTCATTATTTTCTGTTAGTTTTTCTTTCACATTTTGTGCAAAGGTTTTTTTTTCATTTTTCATAATTTAAATGTCAATAAAGGAATATTGTATTATTGATGTTAATAAAGAAATATTTAGAACAACTAGTAGAATATCAAGAGAACAAAATGAATAAAATCTATATCTGACTTGTTGAAGGTTTAAAATTATTTGGAAAAATTTACTTTAGAAGTTATAATTATCAATCTCAGATAAGCTGACTTTCTGTAAGATCTGCTTTATCTAATAGTCTTGTTGAATCTGCAGAAATAAACAAAATAGAATATGAAAATGAGATTGAAACTAAACAAATTAAACTGGATTAAACTTAACGGTATTTTTATAACTTAATACATTAAAATGTTATTGATAATTTTAAAATAATGCAGACTTATTTATTTCCTACAAGTCTGTGCAAATTTATTAGAGTAAAATTTAGCGTACATTAATAGATTCGGACTTTTTAAATTCTGAATTATGTGATTTTGGAAAATCATTACACTATCCTGAATATACGACCAACATTAATAAAGAGCATAAAAATTTTTTTTAAAGATGAAAGTACATTAAAAGAGAAATTTTTTATCTTTAAGGCATTTATGGACTAGGAATAGGGATTTTATAAAAAAACATAATTTTTAAAATTTTTCGAACCTCGAAAAGTTATTTCTGATCTCAAATATATCGATTCTAATAAATATATATATTCTGAATTTATATGTTGAAATTAATCAAGCGGTAAAACGTTTTAATTCATGTAGATTTAATAAGTTTGGTATTTTTCATATTTCGGAGAACTATTACAAATGTTCTTCTCAAATCAACGAAAATAATTCTAAATTTATTATTCTTTTTTTTCATTATTTGAAAAACAGACAACTTGTTTAGTAAAGATGAAAATTTTGATAAGTTAATTTTTTAATTGAAGAAAAAAGCTTCGAACCAAAATATGAGTTTGAAAAATTAGATAATGTAGCATAAATATAATATAGATTATTGCTCAAAGTCTGATCTTTTATTATTACCTAAGCATTACGTAAACTTTGTTTGTCACGATGCAATATCGATTTTATATACATGAAATATCGTTTAATAAAATGAAAAAAAATCACTTAAAATATTTCATGCATTTGATTACATATGAAGGAAGATGAAAGACACGTTTTTTTACAATAAAATGGTTAAACAATTTTAATGCCAAATCAACTGAATTATTTTAGCTGATTATAAATCAAACAAAGCAATTAGCTTTACCTGCTGCCCCTACCAATCAGTGTCTAAAAGATGTCCTGTTAACATTTCAAAATTTTTTACCATAGAAGAATAGTTATTGTTTTACGAATCTACTACATCATAAATGCTTACAGTTTCAACTCTTGAAAAGCAGACTTATAATTAGAGCCCCTGAAAATTCACGATTTTCACGTATTTCATGGAAATCGTGAATTTGGTATTTTTATTTTTTTCTTATACTATTTTGCATCAATCTTCATTTTCCATGCCTATTTCATGAATTTTCATATAGCAGAAACGCTTCAGTTTGGTTTGGTCTTTCATTTTCAGGTGCCAAGAATTTCGATACTAGGGAAACAGATCGGACGCTGTCATTTTTAGCAAGAGGGTAAATGTTTGGCCCATATATCTGTACGTCAATCGGTTTTAAAGCGAACAATTTGAAAAGATTTCTTAAATAAGTAAGGGTTTCCATTGACTTTTAAAATGAGGATGACAAGTGATAAATCTAAATTTATCTGAGAATAATACCCTGTAAAGAGAGGGAAAGGGGCCATTGCATGCTGACGGAGCCATTTTTTGTTCTGTCCCACCTGTAATCTCTCTGGATCACTTCAGGATAGGCACTATAGACAAGCATTTTACTGATGCCTTCCCAATAAGAAAACTAAACTTGACACTGAAGCAAAAGAATTACGCAGCAAACAAGTCAAAGTTACAGGACTGTTCAAAAAGGAGCACAATGCTGACAGCCTCTCTTTTGTTCAATATTGTAGGGTTAAAGCTTTAAAGCATAATTAATTTTCCGAACACAGTTTATCGATTAATGTTTAATATTTGTTAAGTTATTTTAATTAATTTACTTCTGTATCCAAAGCGTACTCTTTTAAATTACTTTTTTTTCGCGATTGTTCAACATATTTAAAATGTTGGTTTAGATCCTGATTTACACATTAGTGTGCATTTGGAACTTGCTGGGATAATGTTAAACACTTCCGTTCTGAATGTGTCTTTGATATAGGAGTCAGAATGTTCATGTGCTATTTCAAATATTGAGTAAATATTTTAGTAATTTTTAGTTTAAATAAATGTTAATGACTTTCCATGAAATTTGTTATTTTACTCCATGATCATTCATGTGCATTTCATTGAAAATGCTGTGAATTTCCGTGGGCATACTCATAATCTGAAGAAAAAAAAACACATCATTTGGATTTTCTGCTTAGGAAGTAATTCCTAAAAACATGAATATTTATGATATTCTTACAGTTGACTCAACTTTAGATTTATAAGAATTTTGACCAAAGCAAATCAGACCAGACTAAATTATTCTTACTAAAGGAAATACTCAAAAGTATGTTGAAATTGCAACATACCTTCGTAATGTATAAATAGCGTTGATTCGCAACAAAAATTACGTTAAAGTAAAATTTATGAATAAAAATTTTATATTGCTAAAGAGAAATACGAAAATGAGTTAAATAAAGTCTCAAAAATTTATTAAAAGTTACCCACAAACTTTATATAACCGTGATCCATATCAAACACAATAATTAAAACTTGATCCACAAAAATAATGCTTTCTTGTATTTTTTAAAAGAATGCTCAATAATGACAAATTTAAGATATTATAAATGGCTAAATTATTTTCAATCGAAAGTACAGATTTATTATAATAAAAACAAAAATAGATAAAACTGTATTTTGATGTTATATTAATTTTTATAAAAAAGAAAATCTAACTTACAATTTCGTCTGTGATGGCTATAATTGCATGTTCTAAACTAGTATCCTATAGTTCACATTTATTGTTTCAGTGCCAAAACCATGCAGTTATCTATATGATCATCTGTCAGGGTTGAATTGTACTTGGGCTTAAGATTCTTCATGGTTTAAAAATACACTTTCTAAGGTATGTTTAACAAAAACAAAAAGATCAGCTGCAGAAAGAGACCTTTAAAATTAGAAAATTTACTTCATCTACGAAGAAGAAAAAAAATACAGTTGCAGTGATTTTTTTTGGTAACTGCACATTTTTGTAATGTTATTTCAATCTCTAATTTAGCGTCATTAAGCTTAAATGCAATTTCAATGACAATTTCCTTTATGTCAGTAACAACAAATGACTCATTCATAATGGTGGTCACTGGTTTCTAACGGCTGAAAACCAATCATCAGTTATCAAAGTATTTTTCAATCTACCAGGATTTTCAGCTAAAACTTCCCTGTCAATATTTATTTTATTCCATTTTTAATTTCAGACAAGAAATAATTAAATGACATTTCCAGCGCCAGTTTTCTATGGAAAGCAATAATTGACTGAATTATTGTTATAAGCTGTCTTTCACATTACCGTTCTAAATTAAGTTCATTGATTTTCGTTGTCAATTCAGTAAGGAAAGACAAACCAGTAAGCCAATGGACACCGTTCAGTAGCTCGTAGTATTTATTTCTTGTTTTTAAGGAACATGTTTATCCAGATGATCTTAAAATCTTAATACTTCTCATTTGCTGAGCTACTGTGCTTTAGTGTTTAAAGTAAGACAGCTGTAGTGTACGTTTACCTCCTACAGGAGGCTTCTAAACAGTCTCTTGTAAATTTTAGCATAAATGGAGTTGAATATTTTGAAAACAACTTTCATGCTACGTTGTTAATCAGTGTCTTTATATGCTGGTGAATTATACTGTGATAACTGAGGAAGTTTGGTAATCTGGAAACATTTATACTAAACGCAACAAATCAAATATTGTCCTCAATCATGGCTGGCTGTTACGCCTATTGTTTTTATTGCGACAAGATTTTGCAGTGGAATATCCATTTCAAATAGGCTAGTCTTGACAGGTTAAAAAAATGTCTTGTGCATTAATTTGTCTTTTGAATGCCGCTTATCTTTTCTGTTTTGAAACTTGCTTCGGTGAACGAAATTCGTATGAACATAAGAAGAGATACATCAGAAACAGCTTTAAATTCCTCTAACTGAAATCGTTTCAATATCTTTATTTAAACTTCCTTGATTGTCACTGGATATTACTTTATTTTCCTGGCTATTGTAGTATGTGAAAAATTAACGTTTTTTAACTGCATTAAGAATTTGTTTTTAATGTCCTTAAATAAACATTCCTTCACAGCTATTAAATAATCTTTTATTATCTAACCATTTTCAAAAACAACTTTCTTTTTCTATGAAGAGAACTTTAGCTATTTAGTAGATGGAGGAGTATCTGTTTCAGGGTTAGCATAGGCTTGTGGTAAAATCGGCACTGCTGTTTCGATAAGTGACTGCCCTGTGCACAATTGTGAAACTGCGTAAAAATTTATTTTCAAAAAAAAAAGACAGGTGACGGTTTTGGTAGAGCTGATGTTGTTTGTTTCCCTCAGATCCAAGTTAGTCTCTAAACAAGATAGAAATAACAATATTATAATAAAGTAAATAAATTGAAGGTATCTTTCTTACATTCAATTTAATGGATAAAACTAATTTATTAACACATTATAAATGCGTAGATAACATTAAATAAAATAGCAAAAAGGCTGCTGTTAGCAATTATGGTGATACTGATGTCGTAAGTTTGGCAAATAACGGCATCCTGCATTTATTTAGAGTAAATGTATATTAAACAGAAAAGAAGTTGAAAAAAATAAAGACAGAGAGAGAATGAATTGTTTATTCCGGTGAAAATCGTTACAACGTTTTCATTTTGTGCAGATTTATTATACAAGTGTAGTATTGTACATTCATAGAGATAATATAGCCAGCCAAGGGTTTTTAAAAGTGAGATACCTGTCATTTATTGATATTAAAACTTTATAATTTATAGTAATTGCATTTCTACAGGTTTTAATTACCCTCACGTATGTGAATAATTCCTTTTCAAGTTTTTAAACTGTCGCACTTTTAATCATCCCAGTTTTAAATTTCTTTTTCAAGGTAATAATAATAATTATTATCAACTCAGGCAGTGCCGCGCCAAGTTCACTATACTGAAAATTTAACGGTATTACTTATAAAACGACATGTTCCATCAGTTGTTTCCATTATTTCATCCATTTCCTTTATTGTTCTTGGCTCATGGGGAAATTTGGTGGCGTGATGAGGTATTTCCTGTTTGAAGAGTAGAAACTGAGAGGCTCGAATTTACTCGTGGTCCGCCGTCTGATGCATTACCACGCCTGCCCGTGAACCCGCTGTTCTCCCGTAGTTTTTTTTATTAAATTTCTGAGGCCATCGACATCTGGAATCTAAAACAGGTGGTAACGTAGACCTTGTAGTTATAAAGACTGGATTTCATTGCTTTTAATCCTAATCTCAATAACAGAACGACGTTGGTCGCTTTGAAATTCCTTGTTTTGTCCTACAGTCTCTCCCGACTCACTGCGATAGGTTTCTCCCACAGACGGAACAACGTTTGTTTCAGTTCTTGGCGAAGGAATAGAGTTGATTGTTCATCGATTTTCTCCTCTTTGTGTTTTTTTTTTTCTTCCTGTAAGAGACTACTTCATCTGTAAAGCCTGACGGACATTATTTATGCCAGATATGTCCCCGGCCTGGGTCGGCAATACATCCATATTTGGATGATATGGCGTCTCAGGGTGCCTCAGATAGGTAGAATTGCAAATAAACTGAATGCTTCCTTGGGTAATTATAATGGGTGAGTTAAAATTTCGTTTTCTGAAGATCAGTTAGTCCACTAGGCTTGAATCTTAAATTTTGGAATGCATTTTTATGGTGGCTAATTTACCTGAATGTTGAAATGATTAAATTTAAGTTA
>JACATO010001750.1:0-28358 GCA_018389105.1 Nautilus pompilius | reverse complement strand
TGGGTGCTCTCAGAAAGCCAACGCACTGCACTGTCGTCCGTGCCGCAAAGGAGGGCGATGGGGAGTGCTTGGACACACTGGAGCCATTTCCCTCCTAAATAGCGACTATAAAATCATAGCTAAGGCGCTAGCCAATCGGCTGGCCAAAGTTATGGATAAAGTTATCAGTGCTGATCAGACCTGTTCAGTACCAGGGAGGAGTGTCTCCGACACTCTTCATCTGTTCAGAGAAATTACAAGTAGGCTAGACACGGAAAATTCCTTAGGAATCATGCTAGCCGTCGACTTTCAAAAAGCCTTGATAGGGTAGACTGGAATTTTCTTCTTAAGACACTTAAAACCCTTGGATTTGGGGAGTATTTTCTTAACTACATTAGACTAATCTACGCCACACATACAGACCACACTTAGTACACAACGGATTTCGTTCTTCGTCCCTCCACCCTACTCGTGGCATTCGGCAGGGTTGCCCCCTGAGTGCCCATGTTTCGTCATTGCCGCCGAACCGCTGGCCGCTTTCGTGCGCCACTCCACCACCATCCAGGAATCCACGGAACCAAGATTGCGCAGTATGCGGATGACACCACCCCTCCTGCTCCGTGATGAGGCCAGCCTGGCGGCAGCCTTCGATGCCCTTGAGGCCTACGGAAAGGCCTCAGGGGCGAGAACCAACCTCAGGAGGAAGACGAAGGCGGCGTGGCTGGGGGCACCCAGGCGCCACTTTCGCAGTATCCAGTTCAGTGGGTGGAGGACAAGATACATCTTTTAGGTATCTTCTTCCCCCTTAACAATCGTACTAATGTCCTGCCCCTTAATTGGAATCCTGTCATTAATCAAATCCACGCTCAACTAACCCGCTGGGTCTTCCCTTACCTCTCCTTCTTCACAAAAACCTTTCTTATTAGTACATACTGCACACCTAGTATTTATTACAAATCTAAAATTATAGGACTGCCAGGTTGGGCGCGCACCTCCATAGACGCCGGCTTTGACCGGTTTCTGTGGCAGGGGCGCAAACACCTGGCCAATACTCAAATAACAAGACTCCCTCGAAAACAAGGAGGACTAAACCTCCTCAACTTAGCGAGCAAAACAGGTGCTCAACTCCTAAAAACGGTATTTGATATCATAAGGACTGTAGATAGACCACGGTGGCAAACTCTCTTCTTAGATCGCGTAGCTACGGCCTTTAACATCTCTGATGGTTTGCATGTTTTAACTAACAAGCTAAAACTATATAGAGCCACACGAAGACTTCTAACCGACTACCACGTAACCCTTCTCACTACATGGATCAACTCCGACATTAACATCAATATAGACAACTCCGTAAGCCTAGGGACTAACGTAGTTGATCTAGACAAATTATCTCATCGGGATCTTTACTTCTTCCTGTCGTCGCGCGCCCGATCACGGGAACCAGACTACAGGGGGAAGTGGGAAGAAGCTATTCTGGATTCTAGCCCTCTTCCATGGAGTAGTAGAATTTGGACCAGCAGCATCAACCGCCTAGTGGATGGGTATTCCTCCGAATACACTGGAAACTCTTACGACATGTACTCCCTACGAGGGAAAATAAACACAAATGGGGAATTATTAACTTCTCCGAAATGTCTCGCTTGTCCCGAGCAGGACGACACGGCCATCCACTGTCTATTCTCCTGCCCCGGCAACATAGAACTGTGGAGCCTAGTCCGCGATTTGGTCTACCGCATTCAGAGTCCCCAGTGCAAACTTACTTTGTACTGGCGCATCTTTGGATTTTCCACTTCAAGTAAAAAGGATCGTCTTTCGAACTTCCTGGCCTTCTCCGCTCAGCGGATTGCTTGGGGTGGTAGTCGCAAGGCTTTAGAGGGCGATCAGCCCCCCTCAACCAAAACACTTTTTCAAAACTACGTAGCCACTTATCTACGACAGAAATATACGATCATGCAGTCCAGCATTACGGACAGAGCGATATACTCAGCCACTGGCTCATCAACGGCGCTTTGGGCACGATCACCCCCGACCAACGCCTTCATCTCACCTTCAGCTGACAATCTTCTTCCTCTCTTCTGTGACTTCCAACCAGACGACCTGCAACTTCATCTAGGCCAGCCCCCGGAGTTACTTCAACCCGTCGCGAGCCATGGTGCAGTTTTGTCCCTGGAGGGCTTCCGTCACCCGACACCGATGGATTTCTTCTCTCTCTCTTGCTCTCTCTTTGTTTCTGTCTTCTTTCTTTCGTTTTTCGTATTTCAGAAAGAAGATTTTAACCTCCAGAAGACTTTTTATCATCTAACACTCTCACCACATTCCATAACCTTACATTATTCCCAACCTCTCTTTATTCATAACTTTCCCTCCCCACTCTCCTTTTCCCTCCCGGATTTCTTCATTCCTTCCTCTTTTCCAATAACTTCATCTCTCCACCGTGGAATTGGGTGTCGCGCCGATGACTGGTCTAGTACCAGTCATACGGTGCGCACTACTTCTCGGTTTGACCTCTCCGCAGGGATCTTCTAGGTCTCCAACGAGGGATTTTTCAGTTTCTTGATCTAGTTTTTGAACGTTGGAATGGGTTTCACCCACCCCATGTTCATCTTCTTTTTCTTTTTACAGATGTACCGCTGCCTGATCTCAAGACAACTCCATACATAGAGGGAAGAACGTTGTTTCCTTTGCATTCACAAAGGCTTTTTCGCCAAAATTAAAAATTAAAATTAAAGATCCTCTCCCCCATCCGGTGTTGGATAATTTTACGAATAAACAGTGGTCCCCCCCATCCCAGCATACACTAGGGACAGGCGGAGAGTAAACTCCGTTTCGAGAGTCCAGCCTTTGGAAAAATCGTACCTCTCCTGCCGCTTTGCGAAGGAGTTTGGGTACGCTGCTCTCACATAGCCTTCTTCCTCCCTTTAACTTCATCTGCAACACCTACACAAAAAAAAAAAAAAAAAAAAAAAAAAAAAAAAAAAAAAAAAAAAAAAAAAAAAAAAAGATCAGTTGGATTTTACCATTTGCTTGGATTTTACCACTGCGAAACCGGATTTCACGGGAGTACAAAGAGGAACCAACTTATTCGTCGACAGGTAGGTCGTTTTTCAGTTTATGAATAAATTAACATAATTTATTCATATTTAATAATTGCCAATTTTGGGAATTCTGTCAATTTTTGGAATTTATATAGTCTAGACTCCCTTGTTAGTAGGACGCGAAAGCTTTGTTCTTGAATTTTGATAAGTTTATAAACGTGTTAAACTTACTTTTTCACGTTTTAGGCTCCTTAAGAGCATTTTTCCTTAGGTAGATACCCTTGTGTTTTAGTTAGTTTTTTTTCCCCCTTTTAGTCTTCCCAAAGATTAGCTTATTTTCAAGAAATACTTCTAGTTTCAAAAAACTTAGTTTTTCTGAAACTTTTTGGATTCGGCCTTTTATCAAAAACTTAGTTTTCTTCTTAAAAACTTAAATTATCTTTTAGTTACTCTAATTTTTTTCAAAGAAACATACTTTTAGGACTTAAATTATTTTCAGCCATTTAGAAAAATCTAGCTTCTCTGGTTAATCTCCTCCATTCTCAAATACTTAGTTTTTCCCTATCTAAGGCATAATCATAAACTTAGAGTTTCTCCTACTTTTAAATTTTAATACATTTCTCCTCTTATAGAACTTTAAGTTATTTAAGTTTAAGTTACTTCCCCATAAACTAGTTTTCTCCCCCTTTTGCCATTTAATTTTCTTCAATAGACATAACCTGTGCCATCCTTATTTAGTTTTGACTGCAACTTGCTTATCTTATAACACCTTGCAGTATCCTTACCTTAAAACTATACCTTCTCCTAACGGCATTTATTACACGATGGAACCTCAACCATCAACCTCTTCTACTACAAGTTCAGCGCCGGAAAGTTATGCCGCTTTGGCCAAACCAAAGGCAATTTTCGACTTACCAAAGGACTTTGAGGACGACAAAGACATGCAATCCTTTGGTGATTTTCTTAAAGAATTAGATGAAGAACCTGCATACCCTAAAAACATGCAGTTCGAAAAGAAATCCTCTCTGTTCATACATTCGAACAGAGAAATTACATGTTCCGAGGTCGGAAAGTGCTCTTGTGAGCGCCGGCCTAAATGAAAAAGTAAGAGCCGTCATCAGTGGAAATGGCGGAGCTGTAGAAGTCGTTTGTAGTTCAGCTGCAAACGCAGAATACTTGTCAATGCGCATTGGCATAAAAGGAATTAAGTACCCTTTCCGTGGAGCAAGCCCCATCGCTTGGATTAAAGTGAGAGGCTTGCCTTTGGCAACGGGATGTGCCATCCCAGAAAAAATATTAGCGAGATATGGCACCATACTTATCCCTTTCAAATACGACACTCTGCCGGGATTACCTTTTCTCTCGGGTCAGAGAAGTGGAAAGATGCTGCTTCGACAGCCAATCCCGAGAAGAATAAGAGAAGAAATAGACGGGAAAATGGTCTCTTTCACCGTGGTCTACCGAGACCAACCAGCTCAACCCCCTTTCTGTCCCCGTTGTAAAACAGTGGGACATACACCAATGAGCTGTCCTCTCAACACCTGTAAAGAAGAAACTCCCAAACTTATGGAGAAAAAAAACAAAGATCTCCAATCAAAATCATCAACATTGATGATGAACCCTCAACACCGACTACCCCCAAAAAAGACAATACCGCAACAGAAGAAGCCAATCCAGGGCCAAAACAAGAAGAAGCAAAAGAAGAAAGGTGCAAAACGCACCATTAAAGAAACAGCTCCAAATACGCCTCCAAAAAACAAGGAGCGCAAAACCGCAGAGGTGCCAAGGGACTCGTCCCTGGAGGCCCCCTACCAAAAGCTACTTGCATCTGTGAGTATTATCTCTGATCTGACTCAGGGGGAAACATCCACGGAAGTGTCCACTTAAACGTGCACTTCCTTTTGACAGATCTTTCGGTTTTAACCTCAGGTACGTCCTTTGGACAAACGAGCTTGATTGAGCGAATATGTTTAGACGCCTAGAATTTCTATCCCTGAATTTAGAGGGAAAATTCAAAAAACGATGGAATGATTTCATAGATCATCTTGAACATTCCAGTACAAACCAAATCATTGCCATGCAAGAATTACACCTACAAAAAAGCACAGAGGTAGATAGGTTCTTTAAAAAACTGGACAGGAAAAATCCTTACAAGCTTAGATCCCGTAGGCAGAAAAAAAGGAGTAGTAGCACTCCTTTTCACAATAGCTTAAATATTCAGATAGAACACTCTTACAGTGATAATAATGGACGTAGTATAATGCAGCTACTTACAAAAACGAGCTCCAAAGAAAAGTGATGATTGCTTCAATTTACGCTCCGACCATAGCGAAGGAACGCGTAACTTTCTTTCAGAACTTCAATGATATTCTAGAACAGGAAATTAGGTCACACCCTGCAGATGATTTAATTATCTTAGGAGACTTCAATTGTGTCCACTCCCATGACCTAGATAGGCAGGGCCCGGACATAAAAAGTAGAACGCACCTGATGGGTGGGCTGCAGCTGCAAACCATGTGTTCACAGTTCGGCTTGGTCGATGCGTTTAGGTTTAAACATCCCGACGTGAAAGCATACTCTCACTATAGCAGTAAATACTCTGTAGCTACTAGAATAGACAGAGTGTATGTTTCTAAACACCTAGTTAGGCAGCTCCAAGACGTTTCGCACGACGTTGTCGCGTGGAGCGACCACTCACAGGTAAAGGCCACTTTCTACTTGCGTGATGACGTCAGAGGCCCCGGTCTCTGGAAACTTAACAACACTATTCTGACCGAGTCAGAGTACGTTGAGAGGGTCCAGAAGTTCTGGGTGCAATGCAGAACTGTAGAATGATTTTGAGGACCCCCTGGAGTGGTGGGACATAGCTAAGCATAAGATTAAGGAACTCAGCCTTAGATATTGTCAGGCAAAGAAAGCATATAAGGAAACTCTAGACACAACACTAAAGAAAAAGAACTTAAACTAGAAATAAACAAGGCCACTTTAGGTTCAGATAGAAACAATAAAATCAAAGCCATCCAAAACAAGTTAGGAAAACTACAACTTAACAAAACAGAAGGCGCTAGAATTAGGGCCAGAGTACCGGCCATGAACGGAGAAGGAAACAGAATGTCATTCTGTGGTCTAGAAAAAGCTAAGGCGGAAAAAGAAATCAATAAATAAACTAAACAAAAGAAGGCCGTACTCTCAACAACATTGAAGAAATAATAAAAGAACAGACTCGGTATATAGCGAACTCTACACTAGAGAAGACACATGTCCATAGCTCAGGACAGCATCTTGGCGTGTCTAGAAAATAAACTAGACCCCTTAGAGGCCGAGTCTTGTGAAGGACCCCTAACTCTTAAAGAAATAAAAGAAGCCATTAGGGCTTTAAATAAAGAAAAATCCCCTGGAGACGACGGCCTTACGCCAGAGTTCTATAAGAGATTCGAACATCTCATAGCAGAAGACCTGACAATGGTTGCGAACTATGCTTATAGTAAAGGGGTTCTCTCAGAAAGCCAACGTACTGCCACGGTCATCCTGCTGCCGAAAGGGGGTGACCTGGAATACTTGGACAACTGGAGACCCATAAGTCTCCTAAATAGTGATTATAAAATCATAGCTAAGGCGTTAGCAAATAGGCTAGCCAAAGTCATGAATAAAGTTATAAGTGCTGATCAGACCTGTTCAGTTCCAGGAAGAAGTATAACGAATACTCTTCAACTGTCAGAGAAATCACAGCTAAGTTAGACACGGAAAATTCCATAGGTATAATGCTAGCTCTTGATCAAAAAAAAGCTTTTGATAGAGTAGACTGGAATTTTCTCGCTAAGACCTTAAAACCCTCGGTTTCGGGGAGTCGTTTATTAACTTCGTTAAACTCTTCAATCTAATATCTGTCTCAAATATACCAAAATGGTTTTCTCTCAACATCCTTCCACCCTTCAAGAGGCATCAGACAGGGGTGCCCCCTAAGTGCCATGTTTATGTACTTACGGCGGAGCCTCTAGCTGCACTATAAACAAACCCAACATCAAAGGCATCAATGATATAAAATAATACAATACGCCGACGATACAACCCTCCTTCTGAAAGACGAAGCGAGTCTGGATGCAGCCTTCAAGGCACTGAGCATATATGAAGAAGCATCAGGAGCAAGAATAAACCGTCGAAAGACTAAGGCAGCATGGTTAGGGGGCAATCAACAGCCCCTCTCAAAACACAACATCGAATGGGTGGAAGATAGCATAAATTCTAGGTATTTCTTTCCTGTTAAAAACAAACTAATACTCAGAAAGATAATTGGGTCCCAGCAATTAATAAAATAAAAGCTTTACTAACCGCATGGGCTCCCTAAACCTTTCCTTCTTTACAAAAACAGAATTAATAAACACCTATCTTGCTTCAAAAATATACTATAAAACAAAAATCATAGGCATGCCAGAGTGGGTGCGTCACTCCATAGATAAGGAGCTCGACTCTTTCTATGGCAGGGGCGCAAACACTGGCAAATAAAATATAACAAGACTACCTCGAAACCATGGAGGGTTAAACCTCCTAAACATAGAGAGCAAAATAGGTGCTCAACAAATTCTAAACGTTATGATATCATAAGGCATGAAGATAGCAAACCAAGATGGCAAAAGTTATTCTTAACCGATTAGCTGAGGCTTACAACGTCTCCGACGGCATGCATGTCCTCACTATAAACTAAAACTATATAGAGCACAAGGAAAATTTCTAACCGACTACCACAACTCTTTAATACATAAATGGACTAGTTGCAACATTAGCATAGGAACAAATAATCAAGTAAGCTTAGGTCACAACAAGTTGATCTGAGCAAATTATCTCAGCGGGATATACATCTCTTTCTGTCGTCACGACCTATTCAGGAACCGGACTATAGAGGGAGATGGGAAAGTACACTGTTTACAGGAACACTTCCGTGGGGATAGAATTTGGAAAAGCTCCGTTAATCAACTAGTGGACGGATTCTCCTCTGACATCCACTGGAAATTACTCAGGAATATCCTCTCTACGAGAGAGAATAAATTCAAATGGAAATTATAAAGTCTCCAAAATGTCTCAACTGTCCAGAGACGGATGAAACGGCTTTACTTCTATCTTCTCCTGTCCGGTGAATATAGAATGTGGAGTCTAGTCCGAGATTTGATTTTCAAATAAAGAGTCCCCAGAAGGAACTTACTTCTTTCTGGCGCATCTTTGGATTCAACAACAGAACTAAAAAGGACTGCTTATCTAACTTTCCTGGTTTTTACCGCACAGCGGATTGTTTGGGGTAGCCGGAAGGCTTTAGAGAGCGGTCACCTCACCTCAACTAAAACCCTTTTTCAAAACTACGTAACCCAGTGGTTACACAAAAATACGCAGTCATGCAATCCAGTGTAAGTGACAGAGCATACTTCTCAGCCATCTGGTTGATTAACGGTGCTCTTGGACACATAAATACACACACAAACTAATCGTACATACAGACAACTCACTTCTAACAAATCCCTCTCTAGATCATCCCCCTTGAGTCAATCCTCTTTTCTTCCTTCTACCTTTCTTTTGTTTTTCATGATAATTCTATATTGCCTTTTGTCAATTAATAATAAATTTTCCTTTCTTTCAGTCCATAAGTAACGAAGACAGATTGAAAAGTTAAAAATACATGTATACATAAAACTTTACCCACAGAATTTCTATGTCTTTGCTAATACCTTCATAAGAAGCCATCCTTTATCACCTGACACAGTCATAACTTAATATATAAATATAATATATATATAATTACATACAAAAATCCTTTGTATAACCTTTATACAAAAATTTCCTTCCTTCTTCTCTTCTAATCAAAATATAATTTCAACATACTGATATAACCCCAATCCCCTTCCCTTCCCCTAAGTGCAAGCCTCTATTTATTTATAAAGTGATCCCACCATAATAAAACACCCCCCCCATGAAATGGACTAACCATGTTTCTGTCTTCGTTACCTAAAATAGCAAACCCCAGTCCCAACAACATCAGGACAAAAATATACACTTTGCTTTTCAGATGGTGTGGAATTGGGTACCAGTCACTGTGATGATAAACACCACAGTGACCGTACTACTTCCCATACAAACCATCAAAAGGGAACCTCCGGTCCCCCCACGTGGGAGGTGAGTTTTACTCACTACATAACATCATCCTGGGAACTTTGGTTCCCCGACGGGGGAGGACTGGATGAAAAGCTACAGGAAACGGAGGGAGAACATGTCTCCATCCATCTTACAAACAATTAAAACAAGAGATCTATACCCCATCCTGAATCCTCTTGGATTTCAAAAAAATAAACTGCGGCCCACTTCTCCCAACAGAACAAGGACACACAGAGAGAAACTCTGTTTTAGAGAGTTCAGCCAGGATAAACCTACCCCTCCTGCGTGTAATACGAAGGAGTTGGGTAGCCCGCTGCTCTCGCTAGGCTGAGGACACTTTTAAAAAAAACACAGGCTGAAATAAGAATAAGACCTCACTTATAAACAGCTGTGACGGCCGGTCGTGGAACCGATCCAGCTACACCCACATACATACGCAACTTCACAACCACTCCCCTAAACACCGCACAACACACAAAAAAAAAAAAAAAAAAGATCAGTTGGATTTACCCTTTCTTGCTTTTAGCAAACGGATTGTACCACTGCGGAAACCGGATTTACGGGGAGTACAAAGAGGATTCAACAACTATTTCGACGACAGGTAGGTGCGTTTTTGTTTAATGTGCTTAATTAACTCGCAATTTATCACATTCTCTACTAATTGCCAATTTTGGTCTTCCGATTTCTGAATTTCTAGATTTACACCCCACACTCCTTGTTAGATAGTCGCGAAAAAATTGTTCTTCAATTTTGTTTCCTAGTATAGTTTTTTTTTGAGGCGTGGAAAAACTAGTTTTTCCACGTTTTAGGTTCTTGGAACACTTTTATAGGTAGGAAAGGTTCTAGATAGGTTATTTTCCTTAATAGATTACTTTTTAAACTTCAACTAATATTAGATATCCAATTCCTGGATATTAGATTTTCCTAAACACTTAGTTTATTTTCAGAAATTTGCGTTACAACTTAGAAAATTTTACTTAAAACTTAGGTTATTTTCCTTTAATTTGTCTACAAAGACTTAGTTTATTTTAGAACTTAAAACCTTTTCTAACTTAGCCTTTTTTAATAACAACTTAACTTATTTGTAATAACTTAGGATCCCAAAACTTCCTCTGACTTAGCCCTCTTTTAATAACTTTAGCTTCTCGCCCCCTATACTTATTTATTTCTCTCCTTCAAACCTAGTTCTTCTAATTTAAATTTTGTTTCTCTTTCCCAAATACATAGTCTTTGTAACAATTTAAAAATAGCTAGCAATTTTCATTTAATTACTTTTATAGTTTTTTGTCACTCCTTTAAGCACCTAGTTTATCATATAAAACTATAAGTGGTGCTTGCATTTTGCAAACCACTATATAGAGCTTTATCTTCCTTCAACATCTTTGGCAAAAAAGTAAGACAGATGGAGCCTCAGCCATCAACATCGGGAGAAAACACCTCTCCAGTGAGCTATGCTACCACAGCTACACCAGAGGCCAAACAAGATACACCGAACGACCTTGGGGACAACAAAGAATTGCAATCGTTCGGAGAGTTCATGAGGATACTGGATGAAGAACCAGCGTACCCAAAAAACATGAACTTCGAGAAGAGGAGCTCCCTCTTCATACACTCCAATAAAGAGGTAACCTGCTCGCAAGTAGGCAGTGCTCTTGTCAGCGCTGGCCTTAACAGCAGAGTAAGAGCAGTACTAAGTGGAAATGGAGGTGCAGTGGAGGTAGTTTGCAGCTCAGCTGCAAACGCCGAGCTCATCTCCACCAAAAGCTTGGCAATCAATGGGATAAAGTACCCATTCAGAGGAGCAAGCCCAATAGCCTGGGTAAAGGTTAGAGGGTTGCCCCTAGCCACTGGATGTGCCGTACCGGAGAAAATACTCTCCAAATACGGCAAGATTATCATACCTTTTAAGTATGATACCCTGCCCGGCCTACCATTCCTCTCGGGCCAGAGGAGTGGTAAAATGTTATTACGAGAAGCCATCCCTCGTAGAATAAGGGAAACCATTGACGGAAAAATGGTTTCATTCACAGTCGTTTATCGCGACCAGCCGGCACAGCCACCATACTGTTTCAGATGTAAAACAGTGGGCCACACTCCAATGAGCTGCCCTTCGAACACGATTGAAGAGAAACAACATACAGCTCAAGAACAAGAAGACGTCATCAATATAGATGACGAGGAGACTTCAACATCAACACCAACAAAAGCTCCTAAAAAGATAGCCTCGACTCGGATGACTCAAATTTTGTCATCCCCAGAACGAGAAGGCAAAGAAAAAAGGAAAGAAAAGAGCACGAAAGAGAACAATCCGTGACCACTCCTAACACTCCTCCCAAAACAAGGAGAGGAAAACAACAGACGAGGTACCGAGAGACAATCCCTCGAAGACCCCAAAAAAACACTTTTGGCTTCTACAAGTGATCACCTCTGAAACGACTCAGAGGGATGCACCCACGGAAGTGCCAACTGAATGTGCACCTCCGTTTGACAGCTTTTTTCGGTATCAACCCCAGTTAAGTCCCCTGGACAAACGAGCTTGGATTAAGCGATTATGTCAAGACGCATGGAATTTCTATCCCTGAATTTAAGAGGGATAAAATTCAAAAACGATGGAACGATTTCATAGATCATCTTGAACATTCCACAACAAAACAAATAATTTGCATGCAAGAACTACATTTACAAAATAATACAGAGGTAGATAGGTACTTCAAAAACTGGTCAGGTAAAATCCTAACAAGTCTAGATCCCCTAGGTAGAAAAAAGGAGTAGCCCTTCTTTTTCATAGTAGTCTTAAATATCCAAATAGAACACTCTTATAGTGATAATAACGGAAGAATAATAATAGCTAACTACCAAAATGAGCTCCAAAGAAAGTAATGATTGCTTCGGTTTATGCTCCTACGGTCTCGAAGGAACGCGTAACCTTCTTTCAGAACTTCAATGATATTTTAGATAAAGAACTTAGGTCACACCCTGCAGATGATGTACTCATCTTAGGAGATTTCAACTGCGTCCACTCCCATGACCTAGATAGGCAGGGCCCGGACATAAAAAGTAGAACGCATCTAATGGGTGAGTTGCAGCTGCAAACCATGTGTTCGCAGTTCGGCTTGGTTGATGCGTTTAGGTCTAAACACCCTGACGTCAAAGCATACACTCACTATAGCAGTAAATACTCTGTAGCTACTAGAATAGACAGAGTGTATGTTTCTAAACACCTAGTTAGGCAGCTCCAAGACGTTTCGCACGACGTTGTCGCGTGGAGCGACCACTCCCAGGTAAAGGCCACCTTCCTTATCCGCAACATCGCCAGGGGCCCCGGCCTCTGGAAACTCAACAACACTGTTCTGACTGAGTCGGAATATGTTGAGAGGATCCAGAGTTTCTGGGAGCGGTGGTGGCGGGGTCGCTTGGATGATTTTGGTGACCCCCTGGAGTGGTGGGACATAGGTAAGTCTAAGATTAAGGAACTTAGCCTTAGATATTGTCAGGCAAGGAAAGCTTATCAGGACTTCCTAGAGAATAAACTAAAGAAAGAACTTAAACTAGAAATAAACAAGGCCACTTTAGGAACAGGTAATAATGATAAAATCAAAGCCATCCAAAACAAGTTAGCCAAAACACACATTAAACAAAACAGAAGGCGCTAGAATTAGGGCCAGAGTACCGGCCATGAATGGCGAAGGAAACAGAATGTCTTTCTGTGGTTTAGAGAAATCTAAAGCAGAGAAGAAATCAATCATTAAACTTAAAACAAAGGAAGGCCAGGTCTTAACTGACATAAATAAAATTATTCAGGAAGAGACTCGGTACTATAAACAACTATACACTAGAGAAGACACTTGTCCCCTAGCTCAGGACAGCATCTTGGCGTGTCTAGAAAATAAACTAGACCCTCTAGAAGCCGAGTCTTGTGAAGGTCCCCTAACTCTTAATGAAATAAAAGAAGCCATTAGGGCTTTAAATAATGGAAAATCCCAGGAGATGATGGCCTTACGCCAGAGTTCTATAAGAGATTTGAACATCTCATAGCAGCAGACCTGACAATGGTCGCGAACTATGCTTATAGTAATGGGCTTCTCTCAGAAAGCCAACGTACCGCCACGGTCATCCTGCTGCCGAAAGGGGGTGACCTGGAGTACCTGGATAACTGGAGACCCATAAGTCTCCTAAATAGCGATTATAAAATCATAGCTAAGGCGTTAGCAAATAGGCTAGCCAAAGTTATGAATAAAGTTACTAGTGCTGATCAGACCTGTTCAGTTCCAGGAAGAAGTATCACGAATACTCTTCAACTGTTCAGAGAAATCACTGCTAAGTTAGACACGGAAAATTCCATAGGCATAATGCTAGCAATTGATCAGAAAAAAGCCTTTGATAGAGTAGACTGGAATTTTCTTGTTAGAACACTTAAAGCCCTCGGTTTCGGGGAGTCGTTTATTAAGTTCATCAAATTATTTCAGTCTAATTTAATCTCACAGATCTATCAAAACGGCTATCTCTCTGAATCCTTCCACCCATCAAGAGGCATCAGGCAGGGGTGCCCCCTGAGCGCCATGTTATATGTCCTAACGGCAGAACCCCTAGCGGCCCTAATAAGAAAGAACGACAACATACAAGGCATACACAACACAAAGATCCTCCAATATGCGGATGACACCACCCTCCTCCTGAGGGACGAGGAAAGCCTGGATGAGGCCTTAAAATGTTGGAGATATACGAAAAAGCCTCCGGAGCAAAGGTCAACCGACGAAAAACAAAGGCAGCATGGCTTGGGGGAAAACAACAACCCCTGCATCAATACAACATCGAATGGGTGGAAGATAGTATTAAATTATTAGGAATCTTCTTCCCTGTCAACGCAAACTCTAACACCCAGAAAATCAACTGGAACCCTGCAATTAATAAAATAAAAGCTTTACTAACAGCATGGTCATCCCTTAATTTATCCTTCCTCACCAAAACCGAATTAATTAATACATACCTAGCCCCCAAAATCTACTACAAATCCAAGATAATAGGAATGCCAGCATGGGTGCGTCACTCCATAGACGCCGAACTCGATCGGTTTCTATGGCAGGGGCGCAAACATCTGGTTAATAAAAACGTAACAAGACTACCCCGAACCAAGGAGGGTTAAAAACCTCCTAAATCTAGAGAGCAAAATAGGTGCTCAACAAATCTTAAACGTAATAGATATCATAAGGAATACAGACAGCAAAACAAGATGGCAAAACTTATTTCTCAACCGCTTAGCTGAGGCATACAACGTCCCCGATGGCATGCATGTCCTCACTAACAAACTAAAATTATATAGAGCACAAGGAAAATACCTAACAGACTACCACACCGCACTAATAAATAAATGGACTAGCAGCAACATTAGAATAGGACCAAACAACGAAATAAGCTTAGGAACACAACAAGCTGATCTGGAAAAATTATCTCAACGGGACATACATCTCTTCCTGGCGTCACGACCTGTTCAGGAACCGGACTACAGGGGGAGATGGGAAAGTACACTGTCCTCAGGGACACTTCCGTGGGATAGAATCTGGAAAAGCTCCGCTAATCAACTGGTGGACGGTTTTTCCTCTGACACTCACTGGAAATTACTTAGGAATGTTCTCTCCACAAGAGAAAACAAATTCAAATGGAAACTAATAAACTCCAAAATGTCTCAACTGCCCAGAGACGGATGAAACGGCCCTACACTCTATCTTCTCCTGTCCGGTGAACATAGAGCTGTGGAGCCTAGTCCGAGATTTGATCTTTCAAATTAAGAGTCCCCAGAAGGAACTTACTTCCTTCTGGCGCATCTTTGGATTCAACAATAGAACTAAAAAGGACTGCTTGTCTAACTTCCTGGTTTTCACCGCACAGCGGATTGCTTGGGGTAGCCGGAAGGCTTTAGAGAGTGGTCACCTCACCTCAACTAAAACCCTCTTTCAAAATTACGTAACTCAGTGGTTACATCAAAAATATGCAGTTATGAAATCCAGTGTAAGTGACAGAGCATACTTCTCAGCCATTTGGTTGATTAACGGTGCTCTTGGTCATATCAACACACAAAACAAACTCATCTTACATACAGACACCTCCCTCACATCAACACCCTCTATAGACCATCCCCCTTGAGTCAACCTCTCTCTTCCTTCCTTTTAACTTTTATTATAAGTAACATGTTTATAATGATGTAATTTCTATGATGTCTTTTGTCTTTGTATAAAGAAAACCTTCCTTTCAGTATACAGTAATGAAGACAAACCTGTGCAAATAAAGAATACCAGTTTTATTATGTCATAACTGATACTGAAACAGTATCCAAGAAAATTTTTGAAGTTAACTAATATATGCCTTAAATATATGTATTTTTACATGCATATACATTTGGAAGTCCTTCTCTCTCTCTCCTTTCGATTCTTCAACGAAAATCAAATTTCTTTCAACTCAAATAACTCCATTCCCTCCCCTTCTTCTAAGTGCAAGCCTCTATTTATTTATAAAGCCTCCCACCTATTTTTATCCCCATGTAAATGGACTAACCATGATTCTGTCTTCGTTACCCAAATAGCAAACCCCAGTTCCAACAACACACAGGACACAGAATCAATCAACCAAAGCTTTGCTTTTCAGATGGTGAGGAATGGGTACCTGGTCACTGTGATGATTTAACACCACAGTGATCGTACTACTTCCTCAATTAACACCATCCAGAGGGAACCTCCGGTCCCCCCACGTGGGAGGTGAGTCTTACTCACTATGTAACATCATCCTGGGAACCTTTGGTTCCCCGACGGGGGAGGACTGGATGAAAAGCTACAGGAAACGGAGGGAGAACATGTCTCCATCCATCTTACAAACAATTAAAACAAGAGATCTATACCCCATCCTGAATCCACTTGGATTTCAAAAAATAAACTGCGGCCCACTTCCCTCAACAGAACAAGGACACACAGAGAGAAAACTCTGTTTAGAGAGTTCAGCCAGGATAAACCTACCCCTCCTGCGTGCAATACGAAGGAGTTTGGGTAGCCCGCTACTCTCGCTAGGCTGAGGTACAATCAAACAAAAACATAGGCCGAAATAAGACCTCACTTATAAACAGCTGTGACGGCCGGTCGTGGAACCGATCCAGCTACACCCACATACATACGCAACTTCACAAACACTCCCCTAAACACCGCACAACACCAAAAAAAAAAAAAAGATCAGTTGGATTTACCCTTTTTGCCTCGTGCATTTGGATTATACCACTACGGAAACCGGATTTATGGGAGTACCAAGCGGGATTCAACTTATTTCGTCGACAGGTAGGTGCGTTTTTGCTTAATGTGTATAAATTTGCATAATTTATCACATTTTTACTAATTGCCAATTTTGGGATCTTTCGATTTTTGTAATTTTACTAGCCTACACTCCCTTGTTAGTTAGATCGCGAAAGCTTTGTTCTTCGATTTTGTTTCCTAGTATAAGTTTTGCGTTTGAGACGTGGAAAAACTTAGTTTTTCCACGTTCTAGGTTCTTCGGAACTTTTTTTAGGTAGGTAATAATTTAGATAGGTTATTTTCTGTTAGATAGATTACTTTCCGTCAAGTTTCTAGAACTCTAATTTTTTATCCAGAAAATTTTCTGGATATTAGATATTTTTCAAAGACTTAGTTTATTTCTCATAATACTTCTTTTTAGTTATAACATAGTTTTATTTCCGTTTTCAATACAAAACTTAGGTTATTTTCCTTTAAGAAAACTTTAACTTGTCTCTTCTTTCTTAAAAACTTAGAACTTTCCCCTAAAAAAATTTTTCTTCCTCTAAAAAGAACTTAGTTTATTTTCCCTCTTATAGATCTCCACTTTTTCTCCCAAAAACTCTCTTCTTAGGTTCTTTTTTCCCTCCTAATAATAATTTTCTATCCTTACACATCATAGTCCTCTTTACCCCATCCAATCCTCTAAGTATTTCTTCTTCCTCTTCTTTCTTCACAACAAGTTGAAGTTTTTTAAGCCTAACTTAGCATTTCTTTACCCTTTTCCTGTTTTCTTAATAAAACTTTAACATCATACTTTAAATATACTGCTATAAGACTTGCTTAATTAATTAAACAACTTGTAGCCTTTAACTTCCTTATACCCCGCAGTTCGGCTTGGTTGATGCGTTTAGGTCTAAACACCCTGACGTCAAAGCATACACTCACTATAGCAGTAAATACTCTGTAGCTACTAGAATAGACAGAGTGTATGTTTCTAAACACCTAGTTAGGCAGCTCCAAGACGTTTCGCACGACGTTGTCGCGTGGAGCGACCACTCCCAGGTAAAGGCCACCTTCCTTATCCGCAACATCGCCAGGGGCCCCGGCCTCTGGAAACTCAACAACACTGTTCTGACTGAGTCGGAATATGTTGAGAGGATCCAGAGTTTCTGGGAGCGGTGGCGGGGTCGCTTGGATGATTTTGGTGACCCCCTGGAGTGGTGGGACATAGGTAAGTCTAAGATTAAGGAACTTAGCCTTAGATATTGTCAGGCAAGGAAAGCTTATCAGGACTTCCTAGAGAATAAACTAAAGAAAGAACTTAAACTAGAAATAAACAAGGCCACTTTAGGAACAGGTAATAATGATAAAATCAAAGCCATCCAAAACAAGTTAGCCAAAACACAATTAAACAAACAGAAGGCGCTAGAATTAGGGCCAGAGTACCGGCCATGAATGGCGAAGGAAACAGAATGTCTTTCTGTGGTTTAGAGAAATCTAAAGCAGAGAAGAAATCAATCATTAAACTTAAAACAAAGGAAGGCCAGGTCTTAACTGACATAAATAAAATTATTCAGGAAGAGACTCGGTACTATAAACAACTATACACTAGAGAAGACACTTGTCCCCTAGCTCAGGACAGCATCTTGGCGTGTCTAGAAAATAAACTAGACCCTCTAGAAGCCGAGTCTTGTGAAGGTCCCCTAACTCTTAATGAAATAAAAGAAGCCATTAGGGCTTTAAATAATGGAAAATCCCCAGGAGATGATGGCCTTACGCCAGAGTTCTATAAGAGATTTGAACATCTCATAGCAGCAGACCTGACAATGGTCGCGAACTATGCTTATAGTAATGGGCTTCTCTCAGAAAGCCAACGTACCGCCACGGTCATCCTGCTGCCGAAAGGGGGTGACCTGGAGTACCTGGATAACTGGAGACCCATAAGTCTCCTAAATAGCGATTATAAAATCATAGCTAAGGCGTTAGCAAATAGGCTAGCCAAAGTTATGAATAAAGTTACTAGTGCTGATCAGACCTGTTCAGTTCCAGGAAGAAGTATCACGAATACTCTTCAACTGTTCAGAGAAATCACTGCTAAGTTAGACACGGAAAATTCCATAGGCATAATGCTAGCAATTGATCAGAAAAAAGCCTTTGATAGAGTAGACTGGAATTTTCTTGTTAGAACACTTAAAGCCCTCGGTTTCGGGGAGTCGTTTATTAAGTTCATCAAATTATTTCAGTCTAATTTAATCTCACAGATCTATCAAAACGGCTATCTCTCTGAATCCTTCCACCACATCAAGAGGCATCAGGCAGGGGTGCCCCCTGAGCGCCATGTTATATGTCCTAACGGCAGAACCCCTAGCGGCCCTAATAAGAAAGAACGACAACATACAAGGCATACACAACACAAAGATCCTCCAATATGCGGATGACACCACCCTCCTCCTGAGGGACGAGGAAAGCCTGGATGAGGCCTTTAAAATGTTGGAGATATACGAAAAAGCCTCCGGAGCAAAGGTCAACCGACGAAAAACAAAGGCAGCATGGCTTGGGGGAAAACAACAACCCCTGCATCAATACAACATCGAATGGGTGGAAGATAGTATTAAATTATTAGGAATCTTCTTCCCTGTCAACGCAAACTCTAACACCCAGAAAATCAACTGGAACCCTGCAATTAATAAAATAAAAGCTTTACTAACAGCATGGTCATCCCTTAATTTATCCTTCCTCACCAAAACCGAATTAATTAATACATACCTAGCCCCCAAAATCTACTACAAATCCAAGATAATAGGAATGCCAGCATGGGTGCGTCACTCCATAGACGCCGAACTCGATCGGTTTCTATGGCAGGGGCGCAAACATCTGGTTAATAAAAACGTAACAAGACTACCCCGAAACCAAGGAGGGTTAAACCTCCTAAATCTAGAGAGCAAAATAGGTGCTCAACAAATCTTAAACGTAATAGATATCATAAGGAATACAGACAGCAAAACAAGATGGCAAAACTTATTTCTCAACCGCTTAGCTGAGGCATACAACGTCCCCGATGGCATGCATGTCCTCACTAACAAACTAAAATTATATAGAGCACAAGGAAAATACCTAACAGACTACCACACCCGCACTAATAAATAAATGGACTAGCAGCAACATTAGAATAGGACCAAACAACGAAATAAGCTTAGGAACACAACAAGCTGATCTGGAAAAATTATCTCAACGGGACATACATCTCTTCCTGGCGTCACGACCTGTTCAGGAACCGGACTACAGGGGGAGATGGGAAAGTACACTGTCCTCAGGGACACTTCCGTGGGATAGAATCTGGAAAAGCTCCGCTAATCAACTGGTGGACGGTTTTTCCTCTGACACTCACTGGAAATTACTTAGGAATGTTCTCTCCACAAGAGAAAACAAATTCAAATGGAAACTAATAAACTCACCAAAATGTCTCAACTGCCCAGAGACGGATGAAACGGCCCTACACTCTATCTTCTCCTGTCCGGTGAACATAGAGCTGTGGAGCCTAGTCCGAGATTTGATCTTTCAAATTAAGAGTCCCCAGAAGGAACTTACTTCCTTCTGGCGCATCTTTGGATTCAACAATAGAACTAAAAAGGACTGCTTGTCTAACTTCCTGGTTTTCACCGCACAGCGGATTGCTTGGGGTAGCCGGAAGGCTTTAGAGAGTGGTCACCTCACCTCAACTAAAACCCTCTTTCAAAATTACGTAACTCAGTGGTTACATCAAAAATATGCAGTTATGAAATCCAGTGTAAGTGACAGAGCATACTTCTCAGCCATTTGGTTGATTAACGGTGCTCTTGGTCATATCAACACACAAAACAAACTCATCTTACATACAGACACCTCCCTCACATCAACACCCTCTATAGACCATCCCCCTTGAGTCAACCTCTCTCTTCCTTCCTTTTAACTTTTATTATAAGTAACATGTTTATAATGATGTAATTTCTATGATGTCTTTTGTCTTTGTATAAAGAAAACCTTCCTTTCAGTATACAGTAATGAAGACAAACCTGTGCAAATAAAGAATACCAGTTTTATTATGTCATAACTGATACTGAAACAGTATCCAAGAAAATTTTTGAAGTTAACTAATATATGCCTTAAATATGTATTTTTACATGCATATACATTTGGAAGTCCTTCTCTCTCTCTCCTTTCGATTCTTCAACGAAAATCAAATTTCTTTCAACTCAAATAACTCCATTCCCCTCCCCTTCTTCTAAGTGCAAGCCTCTATTTATTTATAAAGCCTCCCACCTATTTTTATCCCCATGTAAATGGACTAACCATGATTCTGTCTTCGTTACCCAAATAGCAAACCCCAGTTCCAACAACACACAGGACACAGAATCAATCAACCAAAGCTTTGCTTTTCAGATGGTGAGGAATTGGGTACCTGGTCACTGTGATGATTTAACACCACAGTGATCGTACTACTTCCTCAATTAACACCATCCAGAGGGAACCTCCGGTCCCCCCACGTGGGAGGTGAGTCTTACTCACTATGTAACATCATCCTGGGAACCTTTGGTTCCCCGACGGGGGAGGACTGGATGAAAAGCTACAGGAAACGGAGGGAGAACATGTCTCCATCCATCTTACAAACAATTAAAACAAGAAGATCTATACCCCATCCTGAATCCACTTGGATTTCAAAAAATAAACTGCGGCCCACTTCCCTCAACAGAACAAGGACACACAGAGAGAAAACTCTGTTTAGAGAGTTCAGCCAGGATAAACCTACCCCTCCTGCGTGCAATACGAAGGAGTTTGGGTAGCCCGCTACTCTCGCTAGGCTGAGGTACAATCAAACAAAAACATAGGCCGAAATAAGACCTCACTTATAAACAGCTGTGACGGCCGGTCGTGGAACCGATCCAGCTACACCCACATACATACGCAACTTCACAAACACTCCCCTAAACACCGCACAACACCAAAAAAAAAAAAAAGATCAGTTGGATTTACCCTTTTTGCCTCGTGCATTTGGATTATACCACTACGGAAACCGGATTTATGGGAGTACCAAGCGGGATTCAACTTATTTCGTCGACAGGTAGGTGCGTTTTTGCTTAATGTGTATAAATTTGCATAATTTATCACATTTTTACTAATTGCCAATTTTGGGATCTTTCGATTTTTGTAATTTTACTAGCCTACACTCCCTTGTTAGTTAGATCGCGAAAGCTTTGTTCTTCGATTTTGTTTCCTAGTATAAGTTTTGCGTTTGAGACGTGGAAAAACTTAGTTTTTCCACGTTCTAGGTTCTTCGGAACTTTTTTTAGGTAGGTAATAATTTAGATAGGTTATTTTCTGTTAGATAGATTACTTTCCGTCAAGTTTCTAGAACTCTAATTTTTTATCCAAAAATTTTCTGGATATTAGATATTTTTCAAAGACTTAGTTTATTTCTCATAATACTTCTTTTTAGTTATAACATAGTTTTATTTCCGTTTTCAATACAAAACTTAGGTTATTTTCCTTTAAGAAAACTTTAACTTTGTCTCTTCTTCTCTTAAAAACTTAGAACTTTCCCCTAAAAAAATTTTTCTTCCTCTAAAAAGAACTTAGTTTATTTTCCCTCTTATAGATCTCCACTTTTTCTCCCAAAACTCTCTTCTTAGGTTCTTTTTTCCCTCCTAATAATAATTTTCTATCCTTACACATCATAGTCCTCTTTACCCCATCCAATCCTCTAAGTATTTCTTCTTCCTCTTCTTTCTTCACAACAAGTTGAAGTTTTTTAAGCCTAACTTAGCATTTCTTTACCCTTTTCCTGTTTTCTTAATAAAACTTTAACATCATACTTTAAATATACTGCTATAAGACTTGCTTAATTAATTAAACAACTTGTAGCCTTTAACTTCCTTATACCCCAATTACCGGCAAAAGTAAACAGATGGAGCCTCAGCCATCAACTTCGAACACTACTTCATCACCAACAAGCTATGCCGCTTCGGCTACGCCCAAGGTGATTCCAACCACACCAATTGACCATGAGGACAACATAGGAGTGCAGTCTTTTGGTGAATTTTTAAAGATCTTGGATGAAGAACCTGCTTACCCCAAGAATATGGATTTTGAGAAAAAAAGTTCTCTCTTTATCCACGCCAACAGGGACATAACATGTTCCCAAGTGGGCAGCGCCCTGGTAAGCGCAGGGCTGAATGAAAGAGTAAGAGCCGTGCTAAGCAGCAGCGGTGGAGCGGTCGAGGTCGTTTGCAGCTCAGCTGCAAATGCCGAGATCATCTCAACACGCAGTTTAGCAATAAATGGAATAAAATACCCCTTTCGAGGGGCAAGTCCAATAGCCTGGATAAAAGTCAGAGGCTTACCACTTGCTACGGGATGTGCCGTACCTGAGAAAATTCTATCCAGGTACGGAAAAATTATAATCCCCTTTAAATATGATACATTGCCAGGTTTACCATTTCTTTCTGGCCAAAGAGTGGGAAAATGCTCTTACGAGAGCCGATCCCTAGAAGGATTCGGGAAACCATAGACGGCAAAACCGTATCCTTTACGGTAGTCTATAGAGATCAGCCCACACAACCACCCTACTGCTATAAATGCAAGACTGCAGGGCACACGACAATGAGCTGCACAGATAATGTCGTGGATGTTAAACCAACAACAACAATTGAAACATCCACAGAAATAATACAGATAGAAGATGAGGAGACAACAACAACAACACCCTCACCAGCTCCTGACAAAGATAGCCTTGACTCAGATGACTCAAATTTTGTCATACCAAGAACGAGAAGGCAAAGAAAAAAAAGAAAAGGAGCGAAGAGGACCATCAGGGATTCCACTCCGAACACTCCACCCAAAATGAAGGAGAGGAGAACTGTCGAAGTACCGAGGGATGAAACCCTCGAAGAACCAATCAAAACACTTTTGGCTTCTACAAGTGCCATCACTTTCTGAAACGACTCAGAGGGATGCACCCACGGAAGTGCCATCCTGAATGTGCACCTCCGTTTGACAGCTTTTTTCGGTATCAACCCCAGTTTAAGTCCCTTGGACAAACGAGCTTGATTAAGCGATTATGTCTAGACGCGCGGAATTTCTATCCCTGAATTTAAGAGGGATAAAATTCAAAAAACGATGGAACGATTTCATAGATCATCTTGAACATTCCACAACCAAACAAATAATTTGCATGCAAGAACTACATTTACAAAATAATACAGAGGTAGATAGGTACTTCAAAAACTGGTCAGGTAAAATCCTAACAAGTCTAGATCCCCTAGGTAGAAAAAAAGGAGTAGCCCTTCTTTTTCATAGTAGTTTAAATATCCAAATAGAACACTCTTATAGTGATAATAACGGAAGAATAATAATAGCTAACTACCAAAATGAGCTCCAAAGAAAAGTAATGATTGCTTCGGTTTATGCTCCTACGGTCTCGAAGGAACGCGTAACCTTCTTTCAGAACTTCAATGATATTTTAGATAAAGAACTTAGGTCACACCCTGCAGATGATGTACTCATCTTAGGAGATTTCAACTGCGTCCACTCCCATGACCTAGATAGGCAGGGCCCGGACATAAAAAGTAGAACGCATCTAATGGGTGAGTTGCAGCTGCAAACCATGTGTTCGCAGTTCGGCTTGGTTGATGCGTTTAGGTCTAAACACCCTGACGTCAAAGCATACACTCACTATAGCAGTAAATACTCTGTAGCTACTAGAATAGACAGAGTGTATGTTTCTAAACACCTAGTTAGGCAGCTCCAAGACGTTTCGCACGACGTTGTCGCGTGGAGCGACCACTCCCAGGTAAAGGCCACCTTCCTTATCCGCAACATCGCCAGGGGCCCCGGCCTCTGGAAACTCAACAACACTGTTCTGACTGAGTCGGAATATGTTGAGAGGATCCAGAGTTTCTGGGAGCGGTGGCGGGGTCGCTTGGATGATTTTGGTGACCCCCTGGAGTGGTGGGACATAGGTAAGTCTAAGATTAAGGAACTTAGCCTTAGATATTGTCAGGCAAGGAAAGCTTATCAGGACTTCCTAGAGAATAAACTAAAGAAAGAACTTAAACTAGAAATAAACAAGGCCACTTTAGGAACAGGTAATAATGATAAAATCAAAGCCATCCAAAACAAGTTAGCCAAAACACAATTAAACAAAACAGAAGGCGCTAGAATTAGGGCCAGAGTACCGGCCATGAATGGCGAAGGAAACAGAATGTCTTTCTGTGGTTTAGAGAAATCTAAAGCAGAGAAGAAATCAATCATTAAACTTAAAACAAAGGAAGGCCAGGTCTTAACTGACATAAATAAAATTATTCAGGAAGAGACTCGGTACTATAAACAACTATACACTAGAGAAGACACTTGTCCCCTAGCTCAGGACAGCATCTTGGCGTGTCTAGAAAATAAACTAGACCCTCTAGAAGCCGAGTCTTGTGAAGGTCCCCTAACTCTTAATGAAATAAAAGAAGCCATTAGGGCTTTAAATAATGGAAAATCCCCAGGAGATGATGGCCTTACGCCAGAGTTCTATAAGAGATTTGAACATCTCATAGCAGCAGACCTGACAATGGTCGCGAACTATGCTTATAGTAATGGGCTTCTCTCAGAAAGCCAACGTACCGCCACGGTCATCCTGCTGCCGAAAGGGGGTGACCTGGAGTACCTGGATAACTGGAGACCCATAAGTCTCCTAAATAGCGATTATAAAATCATAGCTAAGGCGTTAGCAAATAGGCTAGCCAAAGTTATGAATAAAGTTACTAGTGCTGATCAGACCTGTTCAGTTCCAGGAAGAAGTATCACGAATACTCTTCAACTGTTCAGAGAAATCACTGCTAAGTTAGACACGGAAAATTCCATAGGCATAATGCTAGCAATTGATCAGAAAAAAGCCTTTGATAGAGTAGACTGGAATTTTCTTGTTAGAACACTTAAAGCCCTCGGTTTCGGGGAGTCGTTTATTAAGTTCATCAAATTATTTCAGTCTAATTTAATCTCACAGATCTATCAAAACGGCTATCTCTCTGAATCCTTCCACCCATCAAGAGGCATCAGGCAGGGGTGCCCCCTGAGCGCCATGTTATATGTCCTAACGGCAGAACCCCTAGCGGCCCTAATAAGAAAGAACGACAACATACAAGGCATACACAACACAAAGATCCTCCAATATGCGGATGACACCACCCTCCTCCTGAGGGACGAGGAAAGCCTGGATGAGGCCTTTAAAATGTTGGAGATATACGAAAAAGCCTCCGGAGCAAAGGTCAACCGACGAAAAACAAAGGCAGCATGGCTTGGGGGAAAACAACAACCCCTGCATCAATACAACATCGAATGGGTGGAAGATAGTATTAAATTATTAGGAATCTTCTTCCCTGTCAACGCAAACTCTAACACCCAGAAAATCAACTGGAACCCTGCAATTAATAAAATAAAAGCTTTACTAACAGCATGGTCATCCCTTAATTTATCCTTCCTCACCAAAACCGAATTAATTAATACATACCTAGCCCCCAAAATCTACTACAAATCCAAGATAATAGGAATGCCAGCATGGGTGCGTCACTCCATAGACGCCGAACTCGATCGGTTTCTATGGCAGGGGCGCAAACATCTGGTTAATAAAAACGTAACAAGACTACCCCGAAACCAAGGAGGGTTAAACCTCCTAAATCTAGAGAGCAAAATAGGTGCTCAACAAATCTTAAACGTAATAGATATCATAAGGAATACAGACAGCAAAACAAGATGGCAAAACTTATTTCTCAACCGCTTAGCTGAGGCATACAACGTCCCCGATGGCATGCATGTCCTCACTAACAAACTAAAATTATATAGAGCACAAGGAAAATACCTAACAGACTACCACACCGCACTAATAAATAAATGGACTAGCAGCAACATTAGAATAGGACCAAACAACGAAATAAGCTTAGGAACACAACAAGCTGATCTGGAAAAATTATCTCAACGGGACATACATCTCTTCCTGGCGTCACGACCTGTTCAGGAACCGGACTACAGGGGGAGATGGGAAAGTACACTGTCCTCAGGGACACTTCCGTGGGATAGAATCTGGAAAAGCTCCGCTAATCAACTGGTGGACGGTTTTTCCTCTGACACTCACTGGAAATTACTTAGGAATGTTCTCTCCACAAGAGAAAACAAATTCAAATGGAAACTAATAAACTCACCAAAATGTCTCAACTGCCCAGAGACGGATGAAACGGCCCTACACTCTATCTTCTCCTGTCCGGTGAACATAGAGCTGTGGAGCCTAGTCCGAGATTTGATCTTTCAAATTAAGAGTCCCCAGAAGGAACTTACTTCCTTCTGGCGCATCTTTGGATTCAACAATAGAACTAAAAAGGACTGCTTGTCTAACTTCCTGGTTTTCACCGCACAGCGGATTGCTTGGGGTAGCCGGAAGGCTTTAGAGAGTGGTCACCTCACCTCAACTAAAACCCTCTTTCAAAATTACGTAACTCAGTGGTTACATCAAAAATATGCAGTTATGAAATCCAGTGTAAGTGACAGAGCATACTTCTCAGCCATTTGGTTGATTAACGGTGCTCTTGGTCATATCAACACACAAACAAACTCATCTTACATACAGACACCTCCCTCACATCAACACCCTCTATAGACCATCCCCCTTGAGTCAACCTCTCTCTTCCTTCCTTTTAACTTTTATTATAAGTAACATGTTTATAATGATGTAATTTCTATGATGTCTTTTGTCTTTGTATAAAGAAAACCTTCCTTTCAGTATACAGTAATGAAGACAAACCTGTGCAAATAAAGAATACCAGTTTTATTATGTCATAACTGATACTGAAACAGTATCCAAGAAAATTTTTGAAGTTAACTAATATATGCCTTAAATATATGTATTTTTACATGCATATACATTTGGAAGTCCTTCTCTCTCTCTCCTTTCGATTCTTCAACGAAAATCAAATTTCTTTCAACTCAAATAACTCCATTCCCCTCCCCTTCTTCTAAGTGCAAGCCTCTATTTATTTATAAAGCCTCCCACCTATTTTTATCCCCATGTAAATGGACTAACCATGATTCTGTCTTCGTTACCCAAATAGCAAACCCCAGTTCCAACAACACACAGGACACAGAATCAATCAACCAAAGCTTTGCTTTTCAGATGGTGAGGAATTGGGTACCTGGTCACTGTGATGATTTAACACCACAGTGATCGTACTACTTCCTCAATTAACACCATCCAGAGGGAACCTCCGGTCCCCCCACGTGGGAGGTGAGTCTTACTCACTATGTAACATCATCCTGGGAACCTTTGGTTCCCCGACGGGGGAGGACTGGATGAAAAGCTACAGGAAACGGAGGGAGAACATGTCTCCATCCATCTTACAAACAATTAAAACAAGAGATCTATACCCCATCCTGAATCCACTTGGATTTCAAAAAATAAACTGCGGCCCACTTCCCTCAACAGAACAAGGACACACAGAGAGAAAACTCTGTTTAGAGAGTTCAGCCAGGATAAACCTACCCCTCCTGCGTGCAATACGAAGGAGTTTGGGTAGCCCGCTACTCTCGCTAGGCTGAGGTACAATCAAACAAAAACATAGGCCGAAATAAGACCTCACTTATAAACAGCTGTGACGGCCGGTCGTGGAACCGATCCAGCTACACCCACATACATACGCAACTTCACAAACACTCCCCTAAACACCGCACAACACCAAAAAAAAAAAAAAAGATCAGTTGGATTTACCCTTTTTGCCTCGTGCATTTGGATTATACCACTACGGAAACCGGATTTATGGGAGTACCAAGCGGGATTCAACTTATTTCGTCGACAGGTAGGTGCGTTTTTGCTTAATGTGTATAAATTTGCATAATTTATCACATTTTTACTAATTGCCAATTTTGGGATCTTCGATTTTTGTAATTT
>JACATO010001749.1:0-61610 GCA_018389105.1 Nautilus pompilius | reverse complement strand
TGAGTTTGCAAGAAGCTGGAAGAATAGTTCCACTAAGAGCACACCTTTGCTGAATTCATGCTCAGTTCCTCACTTACTGTCAGGCAAGGCATCAATGCACTTTGCCAATTTGATAAAAATGCAGCATTGTACTAAATAAGACGGGGAGAAAAGACACAGCATTAGAAGTGCCCCGTCTGACTTTACAGATCATAATGTGCAAGCATATTTGGTGGTTGTAACAGGACATCAAGAAACTTGTGTCTTATTCACCTACAAGTCAATATCAGAACAGGGAAAGTTCTTTTGATGTCAAAATTTGTGTATGAAAACCAAGTAAGTGGATGGTTTTCCTAGACAATTGATAGCAGTTCTTACTTTGTTTTGAAGAAGACACAAACATTATATATATATTGGCTGGGAATGTATCAGGCAGAATTACCTAACAACATAAATTCACAGCCCATCAATCAACTATGGATTTAATTCCATTCATAATGTTGCTGTTAATATTTTAATTAAACAAGAACATTTACATTTTTGTCTCACCTGTGATGTCCTGAACAGCCCACTTGGGGGTGATGGCATGTACTGATGTTTCAATTCTTATTTCAGTTTAGCTGAAAAGTATTAAGGTTTTGAATAATAGAATTTTATCTTTATTGGTTTGTCTGCACTTTCACTAATTCATTTGCTACAAGCCCCATGGGCTCTCATGACACAAAATTACAAAGATTGAAGAATCTTTGCGATATCAAGACAATATTGTGCTACTGTAAAGGTAGCGATTATGCACTAACTTTCTAAACAACTGCAGGAGAAAGTGACTGCGTTTTACACTTAACCATGAGGCCACAGAGAGGAGAAGCACTTATCAGTGGAAATAGTATAATACTGGAAGATTCATATAGAAATATCTCAAAATTGGAAGAGAAAGTCCATCAAACTTGAGCATTTAGGAATAACAATTTACGGGTTGTTGATAACAAAAGACCATATAATTTTGTCAGTCACAAAGGTAGCCAAATGTTAAGATTTGTTGTAGTTGCCTCAATATCTTGCTAGAAAATTAGAAAGACTTCTTAAAACTATGGTTTGCGCCCCCTAAAATTTCCAGATTTGAACTCCATTTAATTTGTGTGGGATGAACTGTATTGAACAAACAATCAAGGATCAAGGTGTGCAACCAATGTCAGTCAGCTATGGAATGACTTGCAAGAGGAATGTAGGCTACTTACCAAACAAGTTTGAAAAGTTTTCACAAGAAAGATGGCTATTTTGATGTAGAGGCTCAATGTGATAACAAAATCATAGTTAAAGGTTTAAATGTTTTGACACATGGTTCATCTTATTTTTTTCTTTTACTACTAATGCATTTTTAATCAACAATAACATGTTTGGAAAGCAGATAACAATACTTTCATATTGTAGACTCATATTTTTGAATGTCTTTGCATGTGTGTGTGAGAGAGAGAGGGAGAGAGACACCTCTCACCACACATGGTTTCCAGATTTCACATCTGGTCAGCATTTGTTATGAAAGATCAAATGCAACGAAATATTTTTAAAAAAATATTTGAATTATGCAACTAAAGCATCAATAGCCTGCAAATAAAATAAAATTCCAATTTGTGGTCATGATTTAAACTATCATAATTCTCTTCACTCCAGACATCTGATTGATTCACCAGTATCACTCATGCACTGTTATATTATTCTTAACAAAAAGCACCAGACAATTTAAGTGTTCTGTCAAAGGAAACACTCCTAAATTGGTCTAGTCACTGGTGCCAGAACCCACCTCTTTATTTAGGCGTACAGAATGAATTCCTTTCTTTAAGGCTGGTGTACCTTTATATTTGCCTGTGAAAGATATTCGTTTGGTGTATGTAGTTGTGGAAAGAAAACAGATATAAAACAATTATACAAAGATAAGACCTCTACATTTTGAATAGTCTTCAGTGTGAAGAGCTGTTACACAAGAATGTTTAAAGAGAAATTTAGAGCAAAATTGTATTTCACTACTTTTTCATAGCTGAAAAATATGTTGTTCTGTACAACCATTTTGGTATTATTATATATTGCAGTTTTTCATTATTTTTGTTGCTTCAGGAAAAGTATTGCAAAAAATTTACTTTAGTAATAATATAACCACTGAAAACCACACGAGCTTATCTACATAAAACAGTCGTCGTTTGTATTAGTGACATCAGTCAACACTGGGTCAAATCAGATTTCTGTATCCTTCCACACCATGTGACTTCTAGCAGCAACAAAGCATTTTTCATACAAAATATATAAAATTTACTAAAATAATTAATATAAATCATTCACTTTTAAATGTCACTAGTGTTTTTAGTTGGTGTTTTTACAAGATCCATTTTTATAATTGCAACTTTTCAGAAGACTAGTTGACAAGAAAGGCATATTAGACCTATTTTAGAGGGAAGGTGTGAAAAAAACATAGCAGTGTCTCAACGTGTAACATCTACGAGCATCTACTACTTTTAAAAGGGTTAATACATTTATAGCTAAAGATGAAAAAAATAATACTAAAAACTAAAGATTCTTTTGGAGAAGGCAGACATCTATAAAGGTTAATACTTATCCTTGTAATCCAAGGTCAGTTTCTTTTCAGGATTAGTAAATACTCTCGAGAACAAACAATTCTGGCAAAAGCTTTTCATGATGAGCATCGAGCTGTACTGAAATATATGACTGTTGCCTATAAGATAATTAAATTTTAAAAAAATTCATATAGATCAAGTGCATATGAACTTATCTTCCCTTAAAAACCAGTCAATGTCAGCCTGTCTCTGTACCCACTGGTAGGTTGATGTGTTGGTAATGTGTACAATTAGCTACTGTACATAATAGTGACTCTGACTGCCACTGTTGTATATACAATAGGAGTCACTTCACTACTAATGTTTACAACTGTAAATAAGTGTTGAATCTTCTTCTTTTACCTGAAATAAATGATATAGTTCAAATGTCAGATTTTTTATGACAAAAATATACCATATTTAATAATAATCCAGGTTGTAAAAAAACTGCATGTGAGTATTCTCTTGTGGTGTGAAGAATTTGAGAGAGTTCACCGTATCCAGAGAGACAAGAACATTCGCTGCCACAATTATTTCTCACCGTGGTCATGCTAGCTACCACAAGAAACCAGAAAAAGACTAAATAATGAGATAAAATAAAACCTCAATTTTATTTATCTATGTTATTAAAGAATCTTTGCAGTTTCACACAAAGGGGGACAATCAACAGTCACTCAGCTAATGAGACAGCTTACACTCCATGCACTGGAACTTTCCTCACCGATTTACCGCACAATTAATTGTAATGAACTGAATTTGCTCAGCTTTGATGCCATTTATAAGCCACTACTTACAAAGACAGGAACTTTGAAACTCAATATTTTTTTCTTTTTTCATGCATCTTATAAATCAACTTTTTAATGGTAAATATTTTGCTTTCAATCCTATGCACCACCAAATATGTTACTTATATATATATATAGCTGTTTGTTGGCCATTCCCCAATCAGAAAATGCAACATTTAAAATGCACAGATGGTCAGACAATTTCCATGATGGTTACACCTTAAAATTATTTAAAAAGCATTAAGCCATGGAGTGACGTAGTACAGACAGACGTGATCATTAAATCACTTGTCTGTGCCTGACTGTTTCCAGGTAATGAAACTAGTTCACTAAAAATTAAAGTCAGTCTTGATCTTACTACACGGTTTGTTTGTTCAGGATTGAGATTGAGTGAGCAAGTCACATGGTGGGCTGGCTGCCCTGCAGTGAGTGATGCAACAGAATGCTAAAGAGACAGGGGTTAGGGATGCCACACATCACCTTCAAAGAGATGATTGAGGAGCTAACTCCCATCCCAATCTTTATAGTTGGCATACAATGTTCTGTTGAGTTTTCTTACCTCACTTGTCACTTTTAATTTCTCTCCTTGCAAATTTAAAAAAAAAACAATCCAATTAATTCTTAGCTTTTGTAGAGACGTACGGTAAGTCTGAAAGGGAATAGTCTATTCTGGTTGGTCCAGTGACGAGCATGTTCCTCGTATGTTTTTTTGTCTCTCCTAGCTATTATCAGGTGTGTACAGCTTCAAACTAATCTCTCAAAAAATCACCTTCATAATAACCATGTTATTAATTTTTTTTGTTTTTTATCTTAGTTAACTGAATCGGAAATGGCTGTTAAACCTTTCTTTATCTATCTGGCAGGAACAATCCAAGGGAAGTAATTGTTTCTGTTTTGTTTTACTGGATTTTTGATACACTTTCTGTTGTTTTAAATAAAAGGCATCATTACATAATGTTTACCTTATACACACGCACACAAAAATTTACACAGTCAAACTTGCAAAATGTCTGTAAAGGTTTTTAAAAATTATCATGTATATGAAAGACCAACACTGCAATAAGAAATATTCCTGATTCAATAAATAAATTGTTAGTCCGGTCAGAATCAGCATAAGCTCCTGTGTAACCAGAATCCTAGTGCTATAGCAAGTCCAACTGTGGTCCACCAGCTGAAAGTTGGCACCAAAATTGAGATCGATTGCCAGAATGCAATCTTCCAGAGGTTTTGGATTTCCTTCGTGGTCTTCTGGACGGATGGTCTCCACACCTGCTGCTCATAGTAGCGGCTATGTCTTCGCAGAGAAATAGCGTTGTCCAGACCAAGAAGGGTGAGCCTGTTGAGGAGGATGACCAGGCTGATGTCTGCAGCGGTGAACCTCTATCCAAACAGGCAGGTTTGTTGAGTCTCGTCTCGGCAACCTAAACAAACAATTCAGTCCGTGAAAATTGTGTCGGAAAGTGGAATACTCGTATCTTTCTCTGTGGGCGGCATTATGGACCACAGTATGAACACTGAACCCGTGGCTGATGACAAGTGGCCCCATGAGTATTCCCTTATTAACCTTAAAACTAGCATGGCTGACCATGTGTGTGATCATAGAGACATTAAAGTTTTCACTGTGTTAAATTACATGACACCCATCTACTAAATTACATTCTGTGTATAATGTAATGATTTTGGTGCAGCCAGAAAGTATAGGGAGAAAACTACCATTGCAAGAACATAATACATTTTCTGTGAAACAAAGCAACCATGTGACCAATTAAATTACAGTTTTGCTTAACATTTGTTTTAAGAGCACAGGACCTCTAGACACAACTGACAGATGCTTGATACAAAGAATGTAATCCATACCCAGAAGCAATAGCTTGTTTTTGTGTATGGACATGGTGGCTATTGGATAAATTTCAAATTACAGATGAGGTGAATATTGCAAAATTGTAAATATTTCTGATTGTTGTACACATTTTTCCACAGTGTTTTGCTTGCAATCACTGTCCATGAAGCGGCATGTAAAGTGCTTGTTGTGATTAACAAGGGATAGCTAGAGAATTAAAATGTTGCTTCTGAGGCGGGGGGGAGTTACTGAGATAGGTGAAGGATGCGCATTCTTAATCAGAAACAGCTGATGAGTGATGCTCAAGCATTTCATTGAGAAGGTTATTGATAGAGATATGTAATTGGAGTGCAGAGGTTGGTTATGAATGGATGGCAGTTTGTATCTGTCTCTGCATAAGAGAGTGACTGGGTGGGAGATAATCTTGAGAACTAACTGGAGGACCATTTCTATTTAGCAATATAGCGCTCCCGTTGGGGTTTGTCCTCTGTGTTTTGTTTTACTAATAATATAAATGTATCTTAATGTTCAAGATGGCCATGGAAGTCTAATTTAATGATTGTATTGTAAGGGTAAAGAAGAGCTGTCTTACCATCTCTGGACAATATTAATGGCTGCTCTATTTTGTTGAAAAGTGTCTCCAGATCATACAATTCCTTTGTGACCTGATCCAGATCAGCCACCATCTCATATGTCTGAGCAGCTGCTTGACTTTTAGCCAGGTAAAGCTCCCGGTACCCTGGGTACATTTTTGCTAACACTGACAGGGTTCCCAGCTGTTGGGTGAACTTGTTTTTAAATTTAAATTTAATGTCAGAGTTTCATTAAGGCTGCCATGCATAAAATGTTGGAAGTGATGGTGAGTTTCAGCCAAGGGAATCCAGGTGTAAGACCATAAAAATAGTTGTATCATCGAAATACAGCAACCCGAGTGGAGATGGAGGTTATCCTTGATATCTGGGATAAGTCTAGCTGACAGCGGAAGAGCCAGAGGTCGTTGCTTTGTTTGTATTATTATGTTGGAAACTGGTGTTTATGAAATTGTGTTCAGTGAATAAGATGTCATGCAGTAAAACTGGCAGATCTGAGAGACGGAAATATCCTGAGCTGAGACCCACACTGAAAGCTCTTCTGTCAAACACCTGATCTTGAAGCCATAACTCGTTTTAAAAGAATTACACCACCATAAAGACAAACAGAAATCCAAATGCTTGCTGCTTTTTCATCCTCAACTCATTACTGTTCTTTTTCTAGTATATTACAAAAAAATCATTATTTTGTGATTAATCAAAAGTATCTTTGACCACTGAGAGAAAGTCTTTAATTTTGAATTTAGGGGAGATAGTAAAACGTCTGTGACATAAAGAAGATGGATCAGGGATCGAAAAAGATCTGTGTATCTTATGTGACTTGTCTGACTCCTGGAACTTGAATACATCCCAGAGTGTGAAGTCCTACATATGGGATGAAAGAATGATAACATTGATTGTATTATAACAACAACAAAGGAATAGTAATATTACTTCAAGAGAAGCTAGGAGTAACATTCCAAAGCAATTCACAATTCCATGAGTGGTCCTGTCAACAAATTTGTCAGCGATATAAATTAAGATCTTATTTGAACAAATAGTTTTCCAATTTTCTCTTCACTAGAAAGATAACCCAGCAGCTGTTTTTAATTGGAGAAAGCAGACGTTCTTGATGAGTTACAGCAAACAATTATAGACATTTCCACTATTTAGCAGCGACAATTAATTGTCGAGGTGATAATTATTCATTTACCTAGACGAGTATTATTATTATTAGTCGTTAATGTCACAGCAGAATTATCTGGTTACTTCTGACGATGTCACATAGGTTATTAATATCAGCTTTTAACCCACATAGTGAACTGTTCCTGGGATTTAGTCGAGCAAATTTAAAAATGCTGGTATTCTGTCTGATGCCAGATTTTAAACAACGAGCCTTCCTGTACAGCTTCACTTCAGTTAGCTCATAAGATAACTAAATAATCCAGCCTGTGTTGACACAGAAGACATTCATGACGCATCTTAGATATAAGTATTTACTGCAGGATCGATATCCACAGCTGGCCGCCATAAGGTTTAAATCCATCAGAGGAGTGTTACACTAAGTATCTTCCATGTGCAATGCGAGAAGGACCATAAAAATATCTTAAAATCAAACAATTTACCTGTGAGGAGGACTTTTTTAAAATGAAACTTTTATTATGATATTTTAACTTTATAAAATCCCGGAATGAGAATAATTCAGAGATATACCGCACCTGATGTCCTGGCAGGTACAAATGATGGAGTGTTTCTGCACATTAATTTAAACCGTCTGACATCTAAAAGAACTAAGTGACTTTTCTATTGCTAAACTTAAACAATGCTGAACTCATTTACAGTGCGCGACAAAGAAACCAATTTTTGTTTCCCATTTTCCTTGATATCAAAAACACAGATATTTTGGAATGTCACACTTAAGAAACTTGGGAAGGAGTTGCCTTGTATTATTTGCCCAGACCTGTAACCTTGTGTGTCCCTGACTACACTGTCATCACTACCAGCAGCCCATGAAGCAGTCGGCCATCTTCCCTTTGATATTAACGATAACAAAGTACAGTAAAACTCCTCAGGACAAAGTAGATGCGGTCCTGGAGCTTCGTTCGTACACTGAATGGCTAAAAACATCAGCTCTACCAGGAAGCATTCCTAGCCTTGCCTTACACCTCTCAGTGTAGTTTCAGGTGCAGTCGTGAAGTTTCGTTGTCCAACAAACACCTTGGGTGTAGATTCACTCTTCATTTGTTCACAATAAAGTTGATTTTAGAAATCTGAACATTTGATAGTAGCAAAAAATAACTGATCCCACAATAGTGAAAATGGTGGTGGGACGATGACTGGGAACAATTATAGAGCAGTGAGCTAGTTAGTAAGCGCACAATTACGACAAGAGTCATGTGAGAACTTGGCTTCATCTCATAGAGCAGAGTGTCCATTTAATGGGATGAACTGTGGGGGAAAACATCGGAAAATTCTGTCGTGTCAATCTCTCTGTTCTACAAGGCAGACATATTTGGGAAACTTGGATGATAACGGAGCAATTGGACAGACTGGGGATTACTACATACAGTCAGTCACTAACCCTATCGATTAAGATGCTGTGGGGTAACTAGCAGAGCTGTCATCATGCAGGGAGCGTGTCACCGGGTATGGGCTTTATTAGAAATGGAAAGTGAGTTTGATGGTTCATCTGAAATTATGATACTCAGTGACAGCGACTTAATTTTTATGTGTATTTATTATTTTACTTTATTTTTAGCTTTGAGTGCGAAATAATGGTAAACAAATAAACATTTGTTATAGCAAAACATTGTATGTTGAATACCTGTTTATCAAGGTATTACAGTACTCAGAAGTAGGGGAGATGAGCTGGTAGTGACATCCTCTTGATTATTTAACTGCCACAGACAATGTAAATGTTCTCGATAATGTTTTATGCTTCAGAGAAAATGAGTGTTCTTAGAAAATCTCTCTCGTTCAGGTGACCTGCCTACCTTTGAATGCTGTCTGAGTTCTCTCTGGCACCTTGCATCCACTGACTGACAGCTACAGATGAATGAAAACTCCTAATGTCAACACCTGAACTGGCACCTTGTCCAAATGCTGACGGATTTCATTCACCTGTTGGCCCAGTTCAAATGATTCATCAGGTACCAGGGAGATGCCTAGAAAAAAAATTCACTTTTATCTACAATGTCATGCGAATACTAATTAAATTATCAGATTATCCAGCTCAGAGATTGTCTCCAAAAACGATATGACTATATCTCAGAAATGAGACAATGTATTACACGCTTCAGTTATTTATTCTCGGTCAAACCGGTCCTGACTTTTGAGATCTGAGGAACAACTTAGAGCAGTGGGATACCAGTCTTGGTGACCGAAGGAATTACCTGGGTGTGGTTGGCAGCTCTTGAGCAGTGGACAAGGTGCAACCAATCAGACGTTACGCATGGAACCTCTGCATCATGTACTCTATTGAAATCCTTCATTTTAGATGTGGAAGAAAACCTGTTCAGCCAGATGGTGCAGAGAAACAATGGCAGGAAGGTGTAGGTTCAAACAGAGGCTCTCAACCTAACCAGTCCACTGCATCACCCATCTTGCAGTTGTCTAAGCATTCTAAATATCCAGCGAACAATGGACCTGGCATTTGTCACAGGGTAACCAGTTTCTATGCAGAAAAGGTTAAAGGTAAATCAGAAATACGGATATAAAAGACACAAATGGACAATTTGTTTTGGGAAGATATTTGAAGGCTCTTTATAAGAATTTAGCAAAATGTGAGTAAACATTTGGAGCCAGTTTGTGCAAAGACTACAGTAAAATTGTAAGGCTGTGTGGGTCTGATAGTGAATTTGTTTCACTTAGCACTAACATTTAAAGTTAGAGCGAGTTGAACCTGAGAGTAAAATGCAGATTGGAAACGTAGCAACCACAATTTATGATTTGTTAATCTCTGACCAGTGAACTACAGGTAACCATTCTGTTATCAGGTAAAGATAGGAAAAAAGCTTTCTACGTACAAGGGCGGACAGCTGTTTCCAGGTAATCAATGATGTTGTCTGATTCCGTTACTATTTTGTCCCCATCTTTCAGTGTAGGCACTTTTCCTTTTGAACTGATGTCCAGGTACCAAGGCTCGTTGTGCTGGCCTTTGCTCAAATCCACCAGGTGTGCATTAAATGGAATATCTTCCTCAAGAATGCAAGTAGCACCTTCAAAAAATATTTATAAATCATGAGCTTTTTTTAATACGCTTTACTCTGAAATTAAGTTTTATCACCATATTTTCACTTCAGCTGGAATAATTAATTGATGTTTGAACTACAGGAGTTCAGTTCTGTGTGAGACTTAACTATGTAAAAAGAAAACACCTGACATTTATGGATACACAGATAATCAGCCATGCATTCCCAGAATGCAGTGCAAACAAATGCCACTCGATTTTTTCTTTCCATTCTTGTTTAAAATGTCTTCCTTTACAACATGAGAAAAAATGAGATCACAGAAACTTTCTGACAATTTCTCTACATTGCAATAATGGCTGGTTTTGTACTACTAAAGTAACACTTGTAAGTAGGAAAAGGTAGGAAGCAGACAGTGCAAATATACAGAAATATTCTCACCAGTTTTTATCTTTGTACTCTCGTGTTTCTCTTAAATTACACTCCACTGATTAACACACTTCATCTGTGTGCATTTACCTCCTCCAGACAGTAGATTGGACTTGTGGAACTCCCTAAGTTCTAGGCTCTACACTGACCCCATCTTTAGGTACAGTAACTACTGAGCAGCCTCCAGAAGGAAAAACAGTGACCAACTACACCTTTCTCCTAATCCCCCATCACTGCTTGGCTACTGACGGCTGTCAGAGCCAGTAACCTGACATGTTTTCCATGCTGCCAGATTGTCTAATACTAACAGTTGGCTCCACTGAGATCAGTTACTGATGTGACTGGAAGGGAATCTTGTAAGCGCATCATGTGTTTATCTGAGTAGTCTGGGGTCAGTATCAACAAACCTCACTACTGAACAGCAGCTTCACCTGGTTACAAAACTGATGTATCCCCTGCCTTCCTCCTCCCCCTATTATTATTATTAATTTCTCTCCCTAGTATCAGATACATGAAATATCCGACCCGAAAACAATAGTCCAGGTAACTCACCCATCAGCATAGTTGAACAAGAAATGGTTTCTGTTAAAATTAATAGAGGGGCTCTTAAGATGCCTGAGGGTGATTTTGAAGACGGGAACCAGTTTAGTTAATTCTGTCTTCCCAAATAGATGGACGTTCTTGACATATGCCGACTCCTTCAGAGGGGTTGAATTCCATGTCCCACGTTCTGACCAGGAAATCACCACTTTGTGTTGATGGTCCTGCAGGATCATCAGTAGTTAACAGGTAAGATGCACACTCAGTGTAATTCTAGTGGCGCTTCCAGGGGTCCATTTGTAGAAAAAGAACTATCGAAATATGAAGTGTTTCTGTCAATCCCGGCCATACGAATATTATTAGACATTATTGTCTGATGATCAGAAAGAAGCAGGTATTGCCAGAACATCTTTAGAATATGGAACCAAAGCAAACCACAGCAAAACATGTAACACTGCAAGAATTGCAGAGTTTTGAGTTAATACCTTTTATTTGAAGGCTGTTATGGGCCCCATAATATAGCGATGACGATGTACGCATTAAATATGGTAGACATCTGTTGTTGACTAAATATTAATATCAGATGCAAAAATCAGCCAAGTCAACCAGAAATAAACTGGAATATTCATATTAAAATGGTGCAAAGTAAAAGATGCGAGAGCAAACCAAAAATGTATCTGGCTCTGTAGATTTCTCTTACAATAAATTTTCAACGTCTGCATCAGTTACTGTAGTTTCCAGTCAGGGGGCAGGATTCCAGACCAGATTCTTGATAGAAAATACATTTTATCAAAATTAGGTCCTTCTGATCATGGAAATATGTTCAATATCACCTAGGAAAATGCTTCGTGTTTGGGGAAACAATCCTTGGGAACAGGTTTTAGCAGCTTTTTTTATTTGTAGGAAGATAAAAAGGATCAGTCTACAGTCTGAGAAGTTCCAGCCCTGCTATTGGATTGTTGAACAGTTTGCTACTAGACGTCAACCCTTCAAAATCCAAATACCTGTCATGAAGTCCAGTGAGACCCCCTCGAGGTATTGAGATGGACCAGAAGGTGCGTAAATCAACAGTATCCATCTCAGCTGAGAGTTTGGGGCCAGACGAAAAGTGGTTGACAATATTTTTTTTAAGGGATCTGTTGAACAATTCCAGCCTTTAGCAAATTATCTCACTAGATCTTCAAAGCAGCACTGAACATCTACAAAATGCTTCAGCCTGGATGAATTGAGGAAACAGCCGGTGGGAATTAAAATGAACATTCCTCTCTTGACTGGTCAGTGATAACAGGAATAAGAAACATTCCACTACACAGTGGAGGTCTGCTGACAGTCAGGATTTTTAAGACATTCATGTCAATTTACATGGGCAGGAAGATGATCAGTAAAAGATTTCTTCTTGTCATTTATTTCTGTACCAGAGACAAGAAGCTGCGTCTGAAGGAGAATAAAGAAGACATTAAACTATGATTTAGAGATCATTGATCTTTCAAATAATACTGTGAGCTTCATCAAAGTCCCTATCATCTGAAGGTTGTCCTTGACCCTTTTGTTAGTCCAGGGAACACGGGGATAGAGATGCCATTCTGACTTATACGAGCCCTCCATTGTAATGAGTATATCAAACGTTTTGAAATGGTTCAAGTCCCATTTATCACCGACAAGTTGTTATTTATTCCAATCATCACAAAGAATTTGTAAACTCAATCCATATCTATCACTATTTGCCCATTAACAGTCACACAAAATGTGTGAACCAGAGGAGGAATCAAAACATCAGCAGCAGTTTAAAAACTGACTTCAGCTTAGTAAAAAGTTTCTGACGCCCGAGTAATTATCAGTCATCCTGTTTTATTACAGTTTTCTTCAAACATCTACAGACACCAACCAGGTAGACTAAGTAGACAGGTATTTATTTTCTGGAGTTTACAGCTGATACATAAGAAAGTCTCCATGAAAACATTATAGGGGTCAAGGGTCCTGAATAAAGGAGCGGATAACATCACAGCAGCCGGGCGAGGTTACAAGTCGTCTGCCCTCTCTCTCTCTCGGCAGTTATCAGGAGAAACTGCTGGTTACCTGTGTTGACTGGAGAAGGCTCTAAAAATAGAAAACATCCAGGTTTCTTAATTCTGAAAAGGTCAGTGAAAACAATACAATAGTTTTAGGTTCCCCAGTACAACCTTCTAAAGGTGAATATCTGACAGTTATAGTTGCTGTACCTGAAAGCACTGAACAGCTGATCTCCATTCTAGGATAAAAACAAAGGAAACGGGGCTGTTGTGTCATATGAAGGTTCTTCGGTATCCATGACGACGTCACTTGTTTAGACAAAGGGAAAGTAATTTTCAGAGAAGGGGACGAGCTGTTCACAGAGGGGCGTTAAGGGATTTGTTGTTTTTACCTTTCAGGTTAAATAGCTCGTTTCTAAGGGCAGCAATCATCAGTGACGTCACTGATATCGATTACAGGCTGATTGGAGTGATTCCATCTGCTCTGTTCACTGCTGGATCTGGATCTCAAACCGGGAAGAGATTTGTAGAAAATTCTGCCCAACTTCAGAATGAAGGTGAGAACCACCAACAGAATAGGATCAGACATGAATCCTTTAGGGGCCGACAAACCCCTCCGGTGGGAGAGGGTTAATGGGCGGTAAACTATCGATTCCCGTTCGTTTCGATACCAAATCCGTTGTCACTTTTTGAAGAAACCAAATCTCCTGGTCCCGGTCAGAAGATGATGTGGAGTGAAGACCGTCCTCGTTAGTCCACCTGTCGACAGGTAGACAGACTTCCCTTCCTCGCCGATAAATATCAGCGGACATTTGTACAGAGGTAGGGAAATAAAGGGGAATTTAAGGAATTCATTATCCTCCCTCGTTTGTCGTGACGACCGTCTCCATGGTGACCTACCGATGTCCGAATTTTAAAGGAATCCGGAGACAGACGGGGAAAGAGGAAGAACAGACGATTTCTAACAGTTCAGGGAAACATCAACAGAGATGAGGAGACGAGAGAAAGTCCATCCTCCACTATTATTATTATTATTATTGCTGAAGTAACTGAATATAAATTAAATTCCTCAAATGTCAGCCATTAAAATAAGAGATAAAGGACAGGTAGATAAACTGTTTACCTGAGATGCTGATTAGTTCTCACCTTCAGTCCTACACCTGGTAACTGTCACCCCACCTGGTAAACTGTCAGCCCTCACCGCCGATGGCCAGTCGTCCGTTCTCATTTACACCGACACAGGACCAGGGTCCAGTCTCAGATGTCATCACTGTGTCCCTCAGTTGACCTCCAGGGGTCAGACGGTATAATCTGCTCCTCGATCTGTGGTCCCCCGGTCCACCAGGTAGATCGTCCCGGCCCCGTCCACGGTGACACCCCGGGGGAAGACCAGACGGGTGTCGCCTTCACCTCGGTAGGAGAATTTTACTTCACCGCGGACATCAAAACAAATCAGAGATTCCGTCCCCCGATCAGACACCAGGACGTCTCCCTCATCACCTGAGCGGCATAAATAACCAGGAGACCGGAGAATCCTCCTCCCCTCCTGACGAAGGTCAATAGGGACAACAGCCGACCGTCCGGGGACACTACATGAAGAACATCACCATCCCTACAGCCGGGGAGGAGTGAACAGATTAACCCTGTACCGCCCCTGGCACAGACTCCCCGGTATTTCCTGTCTGTCTCCACTCTCCTGTTAACCCTCATCTCCATGTGATCCACGAACACAAATTCTCCTCCTCCTCCTCCCCTCACAGTAACGACGACTTCTCTATCGGACCACACACACATCCTATATGAACCTTCCAGGGGGACGAACCCTACCTGACTCCCTCCAGACGAGAACTTCCTCACTCCGTCAGCCACACAAACCACCACAGAGTCGTCAGGGAGAACGATGACGTCACGGACCCCTTTAACAGGAATCTCCGCGATCCTTGATGGCGGACATTTCTCCAGCCAGACCCTTAGACCGTCACCCTGAGGGGCTGATGCCGGAGATGACCCCGGTCGCTCATCCATCCTCCCCTCCGTCACGGTCGGTTCCCCCTCACGTGACCGCTGAAGATTTCTCACCGCACTCGTGAATCCCTCGTTCGGACGGAAGTCGATGCGGACGGGCACCAGGGAGTCCCGGTAAGGGGTCCGCTGGTCTGGGGCCCGACTCCTCCTCACATCCTCCATCAGGTTAAGGACCTCCACGTCGTCCACACTGTCCATCACCTGGTCCAGCTTCTCCAGGCGGCCGGACAACCTGCCCAGCTCCTCCTCACACTGGTCAATCAGGTGGTCCAGTCTCCCCTGCTGCTCCCTGTGGACCCTGTCCACTTCATCCCGGGACCTCTGATCGAGCTGACGAATGAGGGCCTCCAGCTCCTCCTTCACAGCCCTCAGCTGGTCCACTGCCTGGTCAGCAGAGACGGTCAGCCCCTGTTTACACGCTCGTAGGTCACTGACCGCTGTCCTGACCTCCTCCATCCTCTTCACAAGATCCGTCCTCAGGGAGCCACCCTCACGCCGCCTGGACTCGGCCGCTGCCTGTAGGGGCCGGACAGGGTCACAGGACTTGTGGTCCTCAAAGCCACACTGATAGCAGATGACCCGGCCACATGGGTCACAGAACAGCTCCAGTTTCTTGTCCTGATGGACCTCACAACAAGGGTCAGTGCTGACCCCGGCCATTGTGGCGGTGATCCTGAAGACCGAGGGGAAGTCGAGGGCCCAGCCCCTAACAGCGGCACCCGGCTGGTGCGGTTTTGTTTCCCGCCTGCAGGACGGACAGGAGAAGGAGTGGAATGGCCGCCGTGTGGACCCCGACCGCTCGGTGTCGATGTGTCGCTGGAGACAGGATCGGCAGAAGGAATGGAGACAGGGCAGAGTCTTAGGTTCCTGGAACTTCTCCAGGCAGAGAGGGCAGCAGCCGTCCATCGGTTATCTCAGGTGAGAAGAAGGAAATCGTCCACCTCCCTCCTCGATCAGGCGACAATGAGACAGACAGACAGACAGCAGTCACGTGATCCTGGGCTCGTGTCCACTGCTGATTGGCTGAATTCTTCTCTGACGTCACTTTCGCTTTCCCTTCTCCCCGGTTTTTCCTGTACAGGTGATATAATCTGGGGACAGATGATCCATCGGGATCTTCCTTCCTCCCCGGAAGATTTTCTTTTCATAAACAGTCGGTCGGGGATCGATATCTGTTCACTGTTCATTGTTCTCCCCTACTTCGGGGTGTGTAAGGGAGATAACTGATATTGTTTTAACCAAATAAAGTTACTGAGAGATTTACGTGGTCTGAATAAATTTTAGATGAATTTTAACAAAAATAAATATTCTTAGGGGGAAAGAGGAAGATCTGGATAATCTGGGATTACGATTATGTTCATCCTGTGAAGCTGTTATATCCCTGTATCATCACCATCATCATCATTATTATTTGTTGTTGTTGTAGGACAAGTGGTGTATCGATTACATGTAACAGAAGATCGATTACCCGCCCCGAGCTCCGCTGTTTTATGCCGATTGAGGGACTGAATGTTATGATAAAATTACAATAAAGTGAACGAAAACAGGGGTCTGACGACCAGATGATGTGGGGCTGGAGCTGTTTTCACCCGGACCTTCCGGTGGCCGGATCTTATACTGAAGGGCCATTGTCTGGCTGAATAAAGTGATTAGGGAGAAATCAGGGCGTCAGACATCGATGGCCGTCAGGTTTGACCTGAATATTTGTTTAATTATTAACAGAATCACAGAAACATTGTGCTGTTTGTTTGTCCAGAACAGAGGATGTTGGTGTTTTGTTGGTGACAGTGAACCCTGGAAGAATACTGGCGGAGACCCGGGGAAATGATCCAGCGGCGGGATGATGATGATGATGATGCTGTGAGATCTATTCAAAGTGGCTTCTGTCTGTTGACAGGGACTCATGGGATAGCTGTATTTGGTGTCGCCGCCACTCTCCCGCAGAGCCAGCGACATGGGAGGTAACTCCAACATAAAAATTATACAAATGCTTCAAGTGGTGTATTTTTAAAATTTTACCCTGGTAGACCGACCGAGTTTGATTATCTTCCTATTTATATAATGCAGTAAAAAATTCTAATATATTAATTAACTTACCAACAAAGATAGAAATAACCAAATATATTAAATGCGCATTTTCTCAGCTGAACAAAGGCCCCGTGATGTTGTTTTGTTGGAGAGAGAGACTTTTATACATCACCAAGTCCAAATGGTGATGAACACCACCAACATTTTGAAAAGTAAATGAATGCACTGGTCGTGTAGAGAACATTGTAAACACACCTGTTCCACTATGGCACCAGCTGTATAAAGGTGTGGTCAGAATTTTGATAAATGGTGTTGGTGGTCATAGGCAGAAGTAAATCAGGGTGCACTATGCTCACCTGCTCTCTCTACACTGACATCTCTCAGAATGGAGAAGCAAACTGCTGTCCGACTGTTTCAGTCAAGCGAGTGTCAGCTTTCACGCTGCTCACCCAAATGTATAATTTATAGTAAATGCCCACTTTTCAATCTTGTTCTCATTTGCACCCAAATAACAGCCATCTGCCCATAATATTTCAGGTATTGCGCTGTCCAACCATCAGAAAGTTATTCTAGCTCAGAACATCAGCTCACCGTTCTGTAGAATGCTACTCGCCGACTTGTGTTCAGTTTGCCTAGATTTAAGAAGTTAAAGCTGTCTACATATCCCCACTGAACACCTTTCCTACTCAACCAGTGGCTCGGTCACTAGGTACAGCAAACATGAACCACCTTTGACTTACAGACATGCTTTACATCATAGGTCCTGACCATTTCGTAAACATTTTTAAAAAATTCCTCTTAATTATCTTATAATATGGTAAGCAGTATGTTTAAGAACTTAAACAACATAATTAAAAAATATGGTCACAACAACAAAAATACATTACAGATGCATAACTTCACTCTATTAATTGGGCTGGAAGAGCGATTACTACTCTGTTTCAGATTATTCACAAGAATCAGCCATCACCATGGAGACTGTTGTGACATTGTAACATCACCATGAATTATTATTGTCTTTTGGTCCACCATCCGATATCATATCGTGTGATGTATTGCACACTTTTATCTCTCTTGTCATTTATCGGTCAGTCCGTCACAAAAGGTCTGCAGCTGTGGTGACTACAACTGCAGGTGTAGCATCTGGACTAAATGCAGTTTTCATCTGAGGAAACTTTCAATTTTTAAAATAAAAACAGGAGTATTTTGTGATACTTTACATAAATTTCACACCGATGACTCGTCTCCAAATACCCAGCATGCCATGTACACTAAATGAATACACCTCAGTAAAACCTTTCTGGTGGTGAGCGGAAGTGAAAGATAGCCGACTCCCCTTGGTCAGTCACTCGCTGATCTGCATGGATTTTCTGTGATCCACTTTCCACAGGATTTTCAACTAAACTGTATTGAGTTATAACGAGAAGTCGGTGAACATCAGAGGGTGACATCTAGCTCGTGAATGTGTGAACATCAGGGGAGACATGCTCCCAGGCAGCAGCAAAATCTCAGCATCCTTGAGGAGGCACGACTATCAATAAGATGCACCATGTGTAACATTGGCGGAAGGAAAACAGCACAGATGCTTCCTTTATTAACCAACATTCCTGGTCTGTGATGAGGTTTCCAGGTGCCCAGGTCTAGGATGGTTTGCTAACTGCTGGTAAACCAAATTCACTTCATGCACAAAATGATCAAATCATTTTTGAAAAATTTTCTGATGACATCCTGGCATTTTTGCTATTCTTATGTGTCTTTGGCAAATTCTTAACATTCTTAAAAGTGTGAGAATGATCACTTGCTGATAAATAAAGGTCTACATTTATATCCTGCATCATTTCCCCACACATGCACCACTACCACGATCTTTGGTTTCTCGTATGTAGCAGCTCTAGTATTGTTTGTGGAAAGCACCGTCAGTGTAGTCCAGTTACATCTGCATTGAATGTTTGCTCAGCAGTCAGCAGAACCCTTTACTTAAAACGGCAAGCTTACGAATACCACATCTGTCTTTAGATTGGTTAAACCACCTAATGGAGAATTTGTGTGGTCCAGAAGTGGCTTGATCTCACTGTGCTGCTGTTGGAACCATTCCATCAGAATTTTTTTAATTGTTAGAAACTAACTACCTGTAAAAGTTCATTTTATCTGTACCTCCTGGGATATTAACTCGTGGATTGTAGTAGTTCTGATGCCATGATCACGAACAAACTTGGTTGTTACCTCAATCGCATGCAGATGTAAAATGTCTTGTTTATTGTTAAATGAATTCGCTTCTTTGGAATATGCAATGGTGGAGGAGAAGATATGGAATCTAATGTTTTTGTTTTTTTGGATGCCATTGGTGATATAGAGGTGCAGCTAATGAACTCAAAATTAGTGCAATGGACTGAAGACACTAACTGAACCTGTTTGACAAGGAGAGAGACAGTTCCATCTTGTGGTTGATAATATTAAATTACATTTTAATTACTCTGCAAGATTCTTTTCAGTGCTGGTATATAATGTTTGTGTTTATGTATATCAAAATAGAGCAAACTAATTTTTTTCTGCATCAGTTGTCTAATCTGATGTTACTTAAATTATGGTACCACTCTCTTGTCCCCTATTCATTTTTTTATTGAAACAATTTCTGCTTGGTTTCAAACTGTACATATTGCATTTTACTTACTTAATTTTTTAAGGTCTTGAGAACCAAAAACAGTAGGGAAAAACTGATATTTGTTTGCAAAAATTGGAAAACTAATAAAAGTACTTTTGTTTAAAGGTGAGTTTGAAGCTTCATCGAAGACTGTCGCATAGTAGGAGGAAATGTTTGTGATTCCTGTCTGGCCGTGTGGCGTTGTAATGCTTTTTGTCAGGTTTTAAGGAAACCACAGGACTAGGATGTGATATGACTTGGTTAATTAAAGATCTGAGGTTTTAATCAGGGAAGTTTAAGATGTGAATTGCAAGACACCTTACAGAAATCCTACTTCCTCAATAGAGAGCATTCAATACATTTTCGTGACTCTGCAAAATCATAAGAAGTTTATTTGTAGCAGATGGCAGAAGAAACAAAAAAACCAATGCTGCACAGTTGTGGACAGATTAAGAACGGTAATCGATACATTCAGAGGTATTTCTGAACATTTGTTTCATTACTTTCACATTGCAAGTTAAAGAATGAGGTTCATAGAAGCTGAGGAAAATTTCAACATTTTTCTAAAAGATTATGAAATATGAAACCATAAAAACACGGTCTCATGTTCTAGGACCCCAATTTTATGCAAAAACAGTTCATTACACTTAATACACTGAAATTTGGATGATCCCCATTATTTACATACCCAACCATTGTCACTGCTGTCAAATGGGCTCCTGAGATAGGTGGGTTTGTAGTAGTCACAATACGTCCTGTCTTAGGTAGAGCGTGGTCCCAGCCAGTGTCTACATTGTATTATTGCTCATCTTCGGCTGTGTGTTGTGTGTGTGTGTTGTGTGTGTGTGTGTGTGTGCTTCATCAAATTTCTCTCTAACAAAGAAAGTCTGACCACTGCGCCTTTCTGTCACATTCACTGCAGCAGACGATCTGGTCCCCCCACAAAGAGTTCCTTTTAAGTGTCACAACACTGCCCGCTGTCTTTTGCATGCAATTTATTATCCTGCATTAATGAGAGCCGTTTCTGATATGCTTTGCCCGGTCTGACACGTGTCTTGGCGGGCCTCCTGTATGATGTAGCCTGGTGGTTCCTACAGGTGAGGCAAACCTTTGGTAATTCACGAGAAAAGATAGAGCACCTTTTTCACCTTGTTGGTTTGGTTTAGTTACTGATAGGATGAGGGGAAATGCTCAGACCAATCCTCTGCTTTGTCAGATTCTGACTCTGATTCACAAGATGATTGCAGCCTGTGTAGGGTAGGAATCTGGATCACTGCCATCAGCAAACAAATGGCATCCCGAATCTTTGGATGTGGAGACAGCATTCTCTCATCTTACATTGTCCAGTCAGTCTACAGCTGTTAATTAATGGTTCTGGAGAAGATGTATCTGTTGGTCCTAATACTGCATTGTAACATTGCTGGCCTATTTGGTGTAATTTGTGGTTTCATGATTAACTGATGATAGGGGGAGGTGTGGTGCAGGTCAGTCGTGGTCTTCATCTGCATTTGAACTGTGGCTGCTTGAAGCTGTGTACAAGACCTCTGAAAATAGAATTGAACAAAAAACCGTTCATAAGATCTGTGGCTGTTCTCGGCCAGAAACGCTACTACTGCACATCCATTCTCTCTGAATTGGTGCAAAATCTTGTAACAATGGGAAATTAGGTTCGTTAGGAAAGGTTTTCTGCTTTTAAAGGTGGGCAGTTTAATGATGAGGACCGGCAGGTGGTCGCTGTACTGCTGACATCTGTAATTACCTTGCCCACCAATCAAAAATTCTAGCTCTCCATTGTTTATAATGTTACCGGTCTGAAGTGAAAGGGTGTAGGATTTTTTTTTGTGTTTCCTCTTTGTTCTGCTTGCATAATGAGCTGTTTGAGTTATTACAAAAATAAACTAGGAAAGAAATGTTATTATTAAAATTATTTCGCGTGTGTTCTTTAATATTTTATCTCTCCATACTAGAGTTGTTGACGAATGGAATAGAAAGAAGTTATAGGCTAATCTCTCTCTGTCAGTGATGACAGCCAACTAGAAAGTTGACAGTCTGCCCTTAAAATGTTTAAAAAACGTTTTCTTGCTATGACTTTCTGTATCGATGGAAATGTCAACCATATTTCTTTTGTATCATGAGTTACCTAAACAAATTCTGTCGTGTGGTGTGTTCTTTCTATCACAAGAATAAACTGGGGGATTGATTTCTGGCCCAACCTAGTATTTGCTGATAATGATTTTAGGTGAACTGAATTTTTCAGATAAAATGCTTTAAAAGTTAACAAAAAACTACTTTAGTACATTCCTCCTCTGTGCAATCAACTTCATTATGTGTGCAAGCAAGAATTTTAAAAGCACATTGCCCATTTACAAGTGGCTTAGCTAGAGAAGGCTGAACAACAGATACAGATGTGCAATAATATGATGTATTACCATTCTTAGGTGTTTTCTTTGAACTGAACATTTTGTGACATGGACTCGTGGGTCTCGAAACTAGGTTCTGCTAACTATCAGCATTTCGGCTGCCCGAGTTCTGAAATGGAATCATCAAGGATGGTAAATAAATAGATGGCACCAACCCTGGAGGTATTTGTATTCCTTCCTGCTCATGAAAGGCCAGCAATTTTAAAAATCAATCAGCCTAAACTTGTAGAAATCTGGTGAATTACCATTTAGCTGTCCTACATATGTTTACTTTTACTCACATTCCAAATGTGAAAAAATCCTACTACCCTTAGTTTGATTTTTTTTCTAGAAGAAACTCATTTCATTGAGGATGTAGTTTATCTGCTGATAAATGTTTGTCCGGTGACATGTCCACGTGTCATGATAGTGAGTCATTCAAATGATTATCAGAACCTTTATGCCGGTAGATAACTGTTCATGCAGGTAAGATGTACTGCTATATTGAACTTAACTCAGGGATTGACTTACAGGTGATATTTAAAACACCTAAAATGATGACTGAAAATTTGAATGGATTATCAGAAGCATCATGAAAAGGGCAGCCATGCAGATTCTCAAAAAGGATTTATAGATACAAGGCAAACTAAGATTATGTATGTGTGAAAACAAAACTGTTTCAAACTCTTCTGTGGCTAGTGTGGAACACTCTTTGGAATTAGCAGCTTAGCAGCTCTGGCAGGTCTTCGGTTCCTTGCTTTTAATCTGCAGTTGTACTGGAAATTCTATCGCCTTTCAGTTTTACACCAAATTAAAAAGAAAACATCAACATCACCCTACCTCTTCCTCTCTGTCTTGGTTGTAACTGACACTGTGGTTCTAATCACAGGCCTAAGCTGCTACTGGACTCTGAACATGTTTGACTATGACTTATGCACAATATCAGATGCTGGGTGTAAACTTTCCTTCTTTGTTTTATATCTCAGCAAGCAGTTTTCCTCTTGGATACTTGTGACAGCCACCATAGAAAGATGCTACATGGTTTGTAAGCCACTGACCGCTAGACAGATTTGTACAAAGTCAAGAGCAAAGATACAGATGGTCATCATGTTCATCATTCTAGTTGGGGTAAGTGTTCATTTCTTAGAACAAATGGATTACACATTGGTGATGATAATACAACAGACTGCACCTCGCTCAACGATGAATATGTTTTTCTGTGGATTGATTTTTTAGTCTTATCTCTCATCCCTCTCACCGTAATGCTCATTTGTAACATTATCGTCATAGCACAAATGAAAAAGTGGGATAATATCCGAAGAAACTTAACTCAGGAGACAAATCGTCAAAATGTAAAAAACAAACTAAATATCCGACCACAGTATCTAAGCAGCATGACTCGAGTAATCATGCTGCTAAACGTTTTCTTTGCCATCACATCTGTACCCATCTCTGTTTATTTCATCGTAGAGACCTATTTCACACACTCATGTATTGGTTACTCAGAGAGTACAATGAAGCTGGTATGGACCCTGTGTTACCTCTTACGGTATTTCCATTCTGCAGTCAATATTCTTCTTTACTCTGCTCGAGGGAAACTCTTCCGCTGGGAGTTGGAAAGAATGTTTTGCAAAGATAAACAGTAAGTTAATAGTCTTTTCTTTTTATTATAAAATAAACTGCCCACAAAGTTGAAGCTAAAATAAATATACAATATGCATAGTTCTGTGCCTCATGATGTATGGGTATTAGCTAATTAGAAAATTATGGAAATTGAATAAGCTGACTTAATTGACTAGATTTGAGAAATGTTTAACTTTCACAGATTAAAACTCCACCTGGAGCAATCTGTGTATATTTTAATAACTCTTTTCCTTGCTAGCTTATATAGACAGTGTTACCTTTTTCTCTGGTGAGGTATTTACAATCTAAATAAATGCATTAATAATGTGTTTAGCATCATAAAAAGGCTGTCTTTAGTATGACTGACTTTTAGACACAGAAAACTCATTTGTCTTCGTTCTAACCATAAAGTATAAATGATGCTGTAAAATACAAAATTGCTTTCCATTCTCTTGTCGCCAGTAATGTTCAGTCATTATTTTACTTTCGAAACTTTAAATTGTATATGTTGATCAGACCTAAAATATAGGACATTCATTCACTTAGGTTCAGAATCTGATGAAAATTTATCAGGTGATATGAAAATGACTTTAAAGTTTCTGGATTTATGAAACATTGATGAGATCTACTTTTGCCGACGGGAAATCAGAAAATTGAAATACATCACTGACATATCATAATCACTAAAAATGCTGACTGTATCGGGTAAAACAATTTAAAATACTGGGTGGCAATAAATTCAAAATACTGCAGAACTTGGATTATCTTTAATGGACTTGACCCCATTTGAATTGAACATTTTGGCATAATTTATGGTACCTTCACCACTCAGTAACCATATGATCATGGATTCCTTTAGCACTACAGCCTTCTTTGTGCAAAACCTTGGGAAAATCCATATTCTGAAATCGAAAAACAGTATTTGTATACAGACGAGGCAGGAGCAATAGGTATGTATTCGACTTATTAAGTGGCTTATTCTTAAAACTGGAACACCAGAGAAATTGGTTTTTCATACACAGAAAAGGATTTTATGAAACTGATTCCAGAATTTAATATTTTTCTCATCTGAATCTGACCATTCGTAAGATAAGAATGCACACTCAAGTTGGTGGGTTAATGGTGGCCTGGAACAAGGTCCTCTGTCGCACCGGGTTTGGTGCGATGTCAACTAGCTGAAGTATCTCAATAAACATCACAATCACCAAAAAACAACATGGAATAAATGTCATTTTAATATACTTGATTAAACAATGCCACAAGAGGTCCTCAGAACTCACATCTTGGATTCTGAACTGTTTAGCAAACACCAGAGTAAAGTCAATTTGGGTAATCATGGGTTTTATCTGAAAAAATGTGACAGTCCTCTGGTTTAAAAGCCAGGTTCCAGCTGTTGCTTTGATTAAAAGGTGGATTAAGGCCCACATCCTTTTATCAGTTCAGCTTTCAACCAACAGTCTTGTACTTGCTTACCATATAACTAGAATAACCGTTTGGTATCCTAGAAAGTGTCTATTTCTGTCAAGTTACTGCAGAAGTGTGTGACATTAAACGTCCGCATAGCAACCTCCTGGAAAGCAAGCATCTGTTTCAGAGAAATGGGAATAAGAGAGTTTGAGAAGGAAAAATAGGGATCTATCTTGTCGAATCACAAGTAGGCAGCATTTTCCATAAATAACAAGATGTCTATAAATGCTACATCAGAGAACATTCGTGAAGCGAGAGAGTAGCAAATTTGGTCCTTCAGAATTTTGATTTATACATGATTTTAAATTTGATGGTTAAAGTACACAGTTGGGCTTATTGAGTCGTATTTTAAACTGTATTTCTGTATTATCTTATTATCATCCACGAAAATGAAGTATGACACCTGCAAAAGACTGAAAACAATATCTCATTACCAGAGATCATTCCATGTTCTGCAGGATTTTTTGGCACTGGTTCCCAGAGCAGCTCGCTCACAAATTTTTAGCTCTGATGCCTTAATAGGAGGGAGTTTGGGACAGCATTTCTCCTGATCTTTTTATCTTCCAAGACCAACTCTTGGTGTTCTATAATGGAGAAACTGGATAATCGGTCCATATGTGCATTAATTTTACTACTATTTGTGGAAACCTAAATAATAATGCTTATTCACACACCTTGTATATTCTTTCAGACTGCTGGAAACATGCTGCAGCTGGAAGGCATTATCAGCTTTCTTTTCAGTCTACTCTGGATAATTTTCTCCATTAGTCCCCTACACAGCTGGTCAGGCTAATCGGTCAGTGCAAGTCATCACTGTTATTGTTAAAGCCATTTCACTACTGTGTTTTGTTTAATATTTTAAAATCCTATTCAAAGGTTACACATTTATATGTTGAAAAGTTAATTTTAATAATCTGCTTTCAACAATGAATCAAAATTTCTATTTGATTGAAGCTCAGCTTCCAGAACAGGCCCATGACTGTGGGTGAAACTACTAGCAAATTAATTATGAAGCATCTTAACTATTTTCCTGGAAATATTTAAAGGACCACACCCCCAAAAACATTGTCTACTAAATGAACTTCATAATGTTTCTTAGTAGCAGAAGTTTAATTATATATGCACTTCTAGATATATGGTATCCCAGCCTTCCCTTATCTTATGCTTTACTGAATGTTAATTTTTTGTTAATGATATCATATCATCAATATCACTGATGTCTGGTAGGATCGTGTTGTTATTGGCTTTAGCACATTATAAATCCTACTAGTGTCTGTACTAGTGTTGAAAATGGTGTTTACTGGAGTTCTAATCATTATTTCATTGACCCCCCCCCAGATATTGGAGAAGTCACCACCTGAAGAAATCTCTCATGCATTCTCACAAAACTTGGTATTAGCAGAGATATATTTCAGTATTATCCCACTCTAAGTAAAATTTGAATTTAAAAAAATAGTAAAAAAAGCAAAAACAAACTGGCATCAGGATAATACAAGCCATGTTCACCATTGTGTTCTGGGTTTGATTCAATGAGCTGAAATATGCTGAGAAACAAAGGGATTTTAATACAGCAAATAATGAAAAGTAAACATTTAAATGGAAATGAAACAGGAATATTTTCTTTAAAACTACACCAATATATGTACCTTGACAGAAACAAATTGCTTTATTTACAATATAGAAATTGTCATTACCTTATTAAACAAGGTTTCATTGTTTTTACGTGACAATGCACCACCTTAAATATTCGTACAATTATCAATGTCAATTAGCGTAACTGGACACTGTTTCATCCATTGTGGTCTATCTTCAGATATTTGGCTACACTGTGTCCTTTCACTGTTCATTGTTCATTGTGATTCAGATCACTTTCAATTTATTAAAAGTTTCACTTAATGTTTCTGTTTGCTCAGTTCTGATGCAAAAAGTTCTGAACAAAATCTCTTCCTCAAAGGTAAAAGCAACAGTTCATTTTCTTTTGAGTTTGGCTTTTTGGTGACCATGTTAGCCACCAGTATCATATACTTGCTACCTTAACTGCTTGAAACAATTTTCCCAAGATTCATTTGCCACAAGTTTGTGGATGAAATTAAACTGTATTTTCAGCTAATTTTACCAAATTTTATTTCACATTTTTAGGAGATTCCTTTGCTGTCGATTATAATTTCAGCAAAAGGCAGCATTCCACCAGACAACTGAAAACCTGGGCTTGAGAATGTCACCGAGCAGCGATATCACACATCAGCTGCCATGCAGATCCTAAAAAAAAAAGATGTCGACTTCTCAAGAATTCCCTTAACATATATCTGTATTGGAACACCACTAGGGTAAGAGCCCAGTAGTAGTTAGTTGATCCTTAGCCAGTGGTGGGGGCTGGAAGTGATCCTTAAAAATGTTGCCAAAGTTAAAGGACAGTATCATTCCCAATGAAATATGTATCTAAGCTCTTTATTTTCTTTTCCAGAAAGACAATTCAAAGCATAACTCTTCAAAATCAGTGGCATAACAGCTCCCGACACCATTACTACACAGATAGCATGCAGTCACCATTATGATGAGGTTGCAAGAACTATTGCTTTAAATATAACGAGAGTAAAATCCCATCTATAGAAGTTTGAGAGCCAGGCATAGTTAGCACCATCTGGTTGGCATTCATTCTGAATATGGTGGTTGCTCTGAAAACACTAAAAGCATTAAGAATATTTAAATATTCATACAAAATTAATACCTGTATATTTTAAAGTACCAAAGGTAAACAGTCCAACCATTTTGGTTTTCTTAAATTGTTTCAAATCATTTTGAAATACAAGCCACTACTATCTCTATTTTTGTCTCTATAAGGAAAGTATCAGTTTTGACGGGTACTTTCACTACCTCCTATTGCAGTAAATCAGTTCCTTTTCAGGACCAAGTTTCACAGCCATGATGCATTTTAATACCTTTATGCGACAAACATCTAGAGAACATCTTTTGGCCTCAGTTCTATAACCAGTGCATGTCATTTGTAGTGATAATTCTTCAAAGTTAACCAACATTTTTATTTATTCAAGTTGGCAGCTTCAAAACCACCAAACTCTGCGATCTATGCTTCTGTAGAGCCAACACCGGAAGGTGCGACGTTCTCCAGACCGTGGTTACGGCTGGAGCAGGTAGAATGTTTGATTAGTTTCAGCCACTGCGCTTAGGAAGAGCGATTTTTAATAACACAGTCAGCCTCGATGTGATGCGAGATGAGCAGAGATTCTCCTTTTATAATAATATACTTTTCTTGTATAATTTTGTTTCTGTGGATTAGGTTTCTCGTGACTAAATTAAAGAAATCCAGACTCAGGAATGGATTGGAAATATTAAGGGTTGGGATGAAGTTGCAATGTGCCCGATTCCGCAGTGTAGGGAGTTATGGTTTTTCGGAAAACAGGACAAGAAACAGATCTGTTTGACAGATGGGAACGAAAATAGATTAATAAAAAAAGGGGGAAAAGGGAAAGAAGAAGAGAGGAAGAACAAGAAAAAAAGACAAAAATCAAAGGGAAGAGAATAAAGGGAGGCAGAGGGAAATAGAAGAGAAAGAAACGAGGCAAGAAAACCATATTTTCCAGTTCCAGAGAAATTTTAAACGATCAACAGAGGAAAGGCAAAGGTAAAGTTTTTCCCGATGGTTTATTTCCCTGGGTTTCATCCCAGGAGGCTTCTGAGATAAGGTGAGCAGACTGTGCGCTTGTTGATCTATGGAGGGTGGTACCTGGCAGCCCCAGGTCAGATGTCCCAGGAGGGGAGTCTGTTCCCTACCTACAATAACCAATGGTAGTCTCAGGTATATCCGACTGTTCATTAGGCTACTCGTTGATTAAACTCGGTTTTATTCGTTAGTCGAATTCTAAGGGCGAGGTATTTTTACTACTAACTTCAGTTCCATTTCCAAATTATGTATCCACACCAAATTACGATCACACACACATTCTCTTGTCGCCAGTAATGTTCAGTCATTACTTTTACTTACACATTACCTTGAATACCTCCAAATGTGAGACAGCCTTGGAAATACAGAGTCTACATGGCAGCCCAACGTTTCTATCGCCGGTGTCCGGTTGACCTGCAATCCCCATCCAACCTTCCTGGGTGTGCGCTATGACCGACAAACATGTCCATAAGCTCTGTCAAACACTTCATCACCGATCAATTCTTCCAAATCCAACGTGAGTGAGTGCGTTTTGGATGGATCTACGGTGTGCATGATTTCAGTTCCAGCAGTGAATAAAGTGAAATTCTGATGATGGAAGTCGATCCGTGTTACACCGAGTACACAAACTCGATAGCCATTGTACTCAACGACAGAAAACATCAACAGAAAAATTCCAAAAGTAAAGGCCTATTTTAAAGCAAGAAGTCAATGAAGCTGAATTTCAGTTGACCTGGATTCTCTATAACTCAACATGAGTATCTATTATCAATAAATGGGCTCCTGAGATAGGTGACAGCCCTGCAAACTGCATCCAAATGGTACACAGAGCTACCTGTAGATGTAGCCAGTGTACAGACTTTCTCAAATGACCTGTGCACATGTCCATGTACTCACAGAGGTGTTGTCTCCATAGTTCCATACACATCAGATCCTGTGCCTACATTATACAATATTTCCCATAAGTTGGAACAGATTGTGAATGAGCTCAGAGTGGAAAAAAAAAATCTTTCCAGTCACATTCGACGTCTCACCAGTGCTCCTGATGAACGATTTTCGTCAAAGATCATTGGGTCAACAGCCATAGTGTTGATGCTTGTTCCTCTGTACTTCATAGTTCTCATTGATCTGCCAAGAATCATCCATCATTTTCAATTTCTGATTAGTTTGTGCAAAAGAAAGAAAAGAAACCTGTTGTCTCCCGCTATATTTTAAATTAAGGCATTGTTGTCAAAAGGTATTTACTTTTGCTCTTATTAGTTACAAGGACAATAATAATAACCAAACATAAATTATGGGAAAAAAGAAGTAAATTTATTATTGACTTTATCTTCTGGCTTTGCACTATACTTGATTGCATGTGTTTTAAAGTTTGAGAAATGCAAACTTCTTTTTATATATATTGACTGCTACTCCATTTGAAATAAAACCGTAAATACCGAGTTTACTCTGGTTCTTATAAAGAGTGATGTAAAGTAATAGTTCCAGAACTTCCACTTCTTCTAAATTTCTCCTAGGTTACAAGATGAGAGACTGGGTTGCACAACCACTTCTGTATGTGGGAAGCCATCAGCAATAGTCCTTCTAGAACTATTTACTTCTAGATTGGGGACAAAACACAGCTGGCTGATGAAGAGGAGTAAGAAATCACTCCATGGAGATTTGTCAAACTTGACCAACCCTGACCAGGTTCCAAACCTGGGTTTTCAACCACAGTAGTCCAGTAGACTAACCTTTGAATAATCACGCAACAGTGAAGTAAATGGTTCAATTATCGTGCACATTTGTAAGCAGCTAGAGTAAAAGAGGTAACATTTCCAATAATCATCTTTAATCCTTTTGGTGTTTAATTAAATTTCAGCCTGGAAAGTTTCAATTATCCACCAAAAATGAAAGTAGGAATTTGATTGGAGAAGTTGTGGGGCTTTCAAAGACATGAGGCTACCACTTATCGTGACAGAGGGAAAAGTTTTTTTGAAGCTATGGGGTAAATCTGCTTCCTGCATCAGATGGTCATAAATGTCAAAGTGGACATGTCCGCTTTCAGCATCACATGAGTTAAACAAAGTCCAATACTAATCAAACTGTCTGCAGTTTCAGAATCTATGTATAAATTACTTTGGAATTCACTATTGAAGTCTGAAGGTACATAGCAAAAAAATAGAAATGTTTCTACCTCTGGAGGCCCTCACACAAAAGCAATCCCTTTTTTTCTATTTCTAATATTTATAAAAAATGAGCTTGGAAAAATCAGTACATATTTAATATATTTCTCAAGTGAGGGCTTTATTACACAAGTTGTGCAATCTTGTACAAAGCACCTTAATCCTTCGTCTTCTGCAGGTAAATTCCACTGCATATAAAACTCAATACTGACACTGCACTGATGAAGCATTAACTCAAAGCTGCTTCATTCTACCGTATACTTTCTCATTTCTAACACCAAAACAACGTGTGCCCTGGTGTTAGCTTTGATTTGAAAATATTCACGCTCTTAAATGACAACTCCAAACACCAGGATAATTTCTTCCCATCCATATTTAGAAAGGAAACAAACCGCTGTGTGTAACAAAAAAGAGACTTCAAATACATAAGACTAAACAAAAACAACAACCATTAATGATTGTTCTTAATCACTCTATTGCCTCCTAGCTCCACATATAACCAATGTTTCTTTTATTTTGGTAAATGTATTTTATTTGATCTGATTTTAAAATAAAATTCAGATGAGCATCACTTTGAAATTTAAAACAATTCAGAACACTACACAGGGAATGCAAAAGTAAACATAACAGGAAGGCAGCAATTACTTTCTCATTAACAAATTAATTAGTACAAAAATTACTTCTATTATATATTTACACTTATTTTTAAATATTAGTAAAAAAAAAAACCATGCATGTGCCATTCTACCCACCACCCAGAGTTTACTGCTGCTGCTGCTGCTGGGGGTAAAAAAATCCATGGAATGTAATTGGGATGAAGGTGTCTGTGGGAACGTCAGCTTTAGCCACTTATTCCAGGGTGTGGGCATCCAAGACGGCCAGGTAAGATGGCCTTTCTGGATCACTGCTTGTTACTGGAATCAATATCACACCTGGGGCAGGTAAGAAAAAGAAGTGAATAAACCAACCAAACATTAAAAGGAAAGAGAAACGAAAAGCTTCTCTCACAAAAGAAAAGATGCAGCAAATGACACAATTTTGTTTGTTTGGAATAATGTTCACATATTTTGTCTGATGTTTGTAATCATCATCATAATAACTGACTCACTGATGAAAGTAATTTTAACAACAACAAACTCTTCATATCTGGTTAATCAGTGATTAGAAAAATTATAATAAAAAATTCTCCAGATAAAAAATCATAACCAAAAGAAGACATTAAAATACATAAAAGACTTAAATCATTCTTTTTATTTGTTATCATTAAGGCAATTCATTAAGGTAATTAATGTAAAGTCGATAAGAAAACAACGAATAATGATATCCTGACCCACACCTTAGTTTTGTTCAAATGCATCAGTATTTTCAAACTGGATTAAATATAGTTTGTGAGGATTAACTGTTAACTGTACTTTCTATAGATTTACATTTAATAATATAATGACTGTATAATGTTTGAATAGAAACTAGGAGTCATCTTTTCCTGGTCCCATCAACGGACAAAGTGAAACCTTCCAGTTTAAGGGGATTCACTTGTCACCACATCTATCACGTGTAGTGAGTGATACCTCTGCAGAGCTCGTCTCTTGATGCTTCATGGTAGAAACCAGGTTGACATACTCTAGACAATTGTTCAAAATGTTGATAGAATTAGATCAAGAACAAAGAGATGTTGTACCCACCATCATCCTCATCCTCCCCTGAAGGCCTTGGTACAAACACAGGCTCTGCAGCAAGAAAGCCGTTTGGTTCCACCCACTTATTAACAGTTCTCATCAGAATGTCAATCTTTATTATCTGAAACAATAAGAATGCGATGTCTGTCCACGAGTACACCAAAGATAATTTCAACACTAAACTTAGTTTTTCAACAGAGACCGATCTGGAATAAGTTCTTTAAACCCACCTTGCTAACACATACCTGCATCAGCTACCTGTCACTGATTTCAGTACCAAATTTTAAAAGTGGACTCCTTATACTTATATACATCACACATTTCTGTTTTTCAGTAATTATTAAAGTTGGATGATGATGATGGTGTGATCGTGTTTTTACTTCTGTAATTGAAACTGCTATTTTTGAATTTGCTGTTTTCACAAAGATTTGCTAGAATTTAAATATCACAGAAATTAATCTCCATTTTCTTTAGCAGATCACATAGGGAAATTTACTCAGAAGACATATGGATGTGTTTGGTTTTTACACCACTGCTTCTTCTTTTAAAATTTTACCTCTGAAAGCTGCTGGTCTACACTTTGAGAAGTGATGGATGAACTGCTGAACAGCATCAATTCTACTGCCAGCCAAGGTTTCCAGAATCAACATGATGTATCAAGTCTGGAATTCTAAGACAACTTTCAGAATGAGTTTAAGTTAGAAAAATCAGTACACAGTGCATGACAAGGATGGCATCTCTCTTACACTCATGCCGGTGCTGCAGCTGGGGCCTCAAGATATCTCCTTAGCTAATGATGATGATGAAGATGACATGAATCATCTTCACATCACTTGAATGACATGTTTTGCTACAATTTTAGCCCTATTTTTGACTGAACTGGAATCAAATCTCTCAGTCTGTTGTGTGAAAGTCATATAAAGCTATAAATAAGAAGGTAACTAGGATAGAGATAAAACAAGATAAAACAGTTAAAGTGGGGTAACTCAGGTGATAAATAATTGCATTCCACAAGCTAACAGGGAAGGACAAAATAAGTAAATAAAAATATTATTATGTAATAAGTACATTTTGCTGCACAGTTATATTATTTTTTCTATTTTTTAGCCAGTCCATTAGTGTTCACACCTTCTACGAAATTAAATTATAGTAGAATTTAAAAACAACAAAACAAAAACATCCTACCTCTGTCTTCAGCAATGTTCCATAAACATATCTGTAATTTCGGCCGGCACGAGCTTCATAGTTAATCTGGGGTAGTTCAAGGTACACGGGGCGGGCAGGATCTTCTGTTAAGTACAGACACCAGGCTAGAGAGTCAGTGGTTAAAAAACTAAGTTTATTATTATCATCAGAATTTAAAATAAAACTACATAATAACAGGATAAGGTTTTGAGGAAAAGGAGCAGAGGCCTTGAGTAGAAAATCTAGCATGGTTTTAAAACTATTCAAACACCCAGACTCAACAATTATGCAATGCAAACTATGCCATGGATCTGAAATACATTGGCTACAAAACAGACAACAAGTAACAGCTTTCAATCTAGCAAGCCTTAATTATGGTATAAAACTTGGATTCACCTGTTCCCTGTTCCTTTCTATTAAGTGATGTTGAATGACCATACCTCAAACTAGATAATCTGAAGTGAAATTAGTTCAGACATTTTTTAAAACTATACCTTTGCTCATTTGAGTGATTAAGGCTATCTTTGTAAGATAAGGAAGGATGGCCTGACTGTATGCTATACTTCAATCATCTCCCAAATGACTCGCACATAAGTACAGCTCAGATAGTCTGATTGGTCACACCATAGTTATCACTTGCCTTTGTTACTACACGGATTAATTGTGCATCAAATGTGACATTTTTGCCCTCAAAAGTCAATAACATTCTGACTAAACAAAATCTTGCAAAATACTTAACAAATTTAGCTGACTTTGCCTTCAGCAACACCACAAATAAATATTTTAATCGATAAATGTGATATTAAAATGATCTGCCGACGACTTATCAATCATTTTAACAGAGAAAGCAATAATTAGAAAACTGAAAATACTATTTGATATGTACGGAAGTAGTCATGACAACTGAAGGAATAACAAATAAGTAAATTAAGTTGACAGGCTGAAGTTTGCTTTATACGTTATAAATTAGTCGGCAGGTTTTATTGTTGACGCACATTAATACCAGGCAGACTTCCACCTGAAATGAATGAGGTACCAAACGAAGAAATACCTGTCAAGTTGTCACAGCAAAGGAGAACTGACCCATCTGGTTGTTTCACAGCTGTAGCTGTGGTGTCCTTCAGATTGACCAGGTTTTTTCCCAAAGGCATCTGGAAGTAAGGTAACAAAATCACTTATAGATGTGGGAGGAAACCCATGTAGCAGACTGGTGAAAACCAAGAAGGAACTGTGCCAGGGAGGAATGCCAAACCAAACCAAGCCAATCCCAAATGGGATTCAAATTTGAGCCCTCAACTTTACCAGTAGACTGCTATCTGCTCCTTTTTAATAATAATTCCAAAAAGGAAAACAGAGTTTACTACAGGTATATATATATTCATATTAAAAATATTTACATTAGTGATCAGAAAAACTTCGACAGGTGAGATAGATTTTAAAAATGGCTTTTATGAATAGATGTGCAAGTCACAAAGTAGCTTACAGCCTAAATTAAAAGTAGATTCTACATTGAAAATAGAAATTGCCTTTATAAATGTATAACACTGCTGATTTTCCAAAAGTAAAGGTTTGGAACTTTCTCCCTCCTGTTACTGTTGCTTACCTTTTCAGTTACATCTATGGGCAGCACAAATCTTTTAAATGTTGCTGTTGAAGTATCAGAAGACAATCTAAGATTCTCCAGCCTAAAATTATTAACAATATTGAAATCGTTGTATCCACAAATATCAACCACCAAGTGACCTTCTTCTTCATAGGTATTAATATGGTGAGAGCAGAACTTCACATCAGATGATTTATAGGTGGTGCTAAGTCTCTTCCCATCTGATTTACGAATGATGTGAAAAAGCATCTGTGAAGTAAATGTCAAGAACATAATCTAAGCACAAACTTCAATGTGTGGATTGCTTGAGACACATTCCATCTAAAGCTTTTCACTTTAAAAATACTTTACTCAGGTACAGAATTTTTGAAATAATATAGAATATATTCTGTAATAAGTAAGTGATAATGTCTTAATGATTTTATACCAGAGAAACAGAAATAAGCTAAGAGAACCAACTCAACTCATCTGGATGAGAAGCAGACTTACATTCCAGTCTGGGTTTACCCTGCTGAGAATATAGTAAAAGTGGTTTCCAGCTGACATTATACAGTATTATTTTTTTTTTGTGTGTGTGTCATGCGAAAGGAGGAAGTGTGTGTAAAGTTGCTTTTGTGTGTTTGGGAGCTGGTCGGTTCCACGGCTGGCCGCCACAGCTGTTTATAAATGAGGCCTGTGTTTTGTGTACATGTTCCTCATCCTAGCGAGGGCAGCGGGCTACCCAACTCCTTCGTATTACACGGCAGGAGGGGTAGGTTTATCCAGGCTGAGACCCTCTAAAACAGAGTTTTCTCTCTGTGCGTCCTTATAGTAATTGTGGGAGGGGAGGGTGAGCCACTGTTTATTTTTGTTATCTCCAACAGGAGCTGGGATGGAGAGGATCTGATTTGTCTTTCAATTAGCGTTATCTTTATTGAGATAAATGGATGGAGACACATTCCCCCTCCGTCTACTGTAGCTCGAGCCGTTGACATTGATGGATGAGGCGCTCCAGCGCTGGAGAGCCAGAGACTCCCTAGGGGGTGATTAATGGGGAAGTAGCCCAGACATAGCGGTGATGGTCATCGCTGTAGCTGGAGCCCCATTCCGCCTCACCGTCTTCGCCTGTTTATTTTAGGCAGCATTGTTTCAACTGTGGTGAGGTATAGGTCAAGCGTATCAGGAGAGCGTGGTTAGTCCATTCACTGGATGCATCGTCTGGGCTGGGGGAAAGTTATAAATAAATAGAGGCTTTTGTTAGGAAAGAAGTAAAATTTTAAAGCTGATAGGATTAAAATATTAGGATAGTTTTGAAGGATTAATTAGTTAATCATATGAATAATGATAATATGCAAATTAGCAGGAACTATAAAATTAACAAGTTTGCAGTTATATTTCAGATAAGTTACTTTAGATAGATGTTAATGAAGTAGGTATGATTACCATATGTAAATTATAGTTAAGGTTTTAATATGTTAATTACTTGCATATATTAAATCATTAATGATTAATTATATAAGTGATGCTGCTATGCAAATAGGCAATAGGTTGCCTATTATTATAAGTAGGTTGGTTTAAATAATTGTTAATGGTGTGAATCCAATTACCGTATGCAAATTAGAGTTAAAAATAAGTATTGTTAATTACTTGCTTGTGATTGTTGTAGTACTTTATCAAAGAAGAAACATTTAAATGTAAATCATATGATAAAGTAAGAGTAAGTTAATAAATTATGTTAATTACATGAAATAGAGAGTAAAGAATGTTAAGGAAGAGAAGAAGTGAAGCTACAGTGCATTCTGAAAGAAAAGGTCATTAATATTCATACAAAGGAGAGATCATTAATATTAATAGTGTTATTATAACATGAGGCTCAAGGAGGTTGCCCTAAGGAAAGGAAGGGTAAGGGTTGTTGATTAAGTAATAATAAGTTATTAAATTCAAGTTGGTTATCAGGGTTTATATAACCAAGGGCATTATTAATTAACCATGTGGATGAAAAAATTGCCCTATCATTTACTGAATATTTTTGACGTAACCAGCGTGTTACGCAATTTTGGAATAGTTGAGGTGGGCTGGCCCCTCTCTGAAGCCCTCCGGCTGCCCCAAGCGATCCGCTGGGCCGTGAATGCCAGAAAGTTCGAAAGGCGGCCCTTTTTAGTTTTGTTATTAAAGCCAAAGATGCGCCGGAACAAATTAAGTTTGTCCTGGGGACTCTTAATTTTAAAAACCAGGTCCCGGACTAGGCACCACAGTTCTATGTTCATAGGACATGAAGACATACAGCGTAGTACCGTCTCGTCCTGTTCTTTGCAGTGGAGGCATTTTGGTGAGTTAATTAATTTCCATTTGCATTCGTGTTCCCTAGTAGGGAGCACATCTCTTAGAATTTTCCAGTGGATATCGGCAGTATATCCATCCACGAGACGGTTGATGGAGCTCCTCCATATTTTGTCCCATGGAAGTGGACCTGAGTTCAGTGTGCGTTGCCATCTCCCCCTGTAGTCAGGTTCCGTAATGGGCCGTGACGACAGGAAGAGGTAAACGTCACGCTGAGATAACTTGGCTAGTTCAACTGCTTGTGTGCCTAAGCTCACGTTATTGCGTTGATATTGGATTTAATCCAGTTTGTTAGAGCAGAGACGTGGTAGTCGGTTAGTATAGAGTTTTAGTTTATTAGTTAAGGCGTGCAAACCGTAAGGGATGTCATAAGCCTTAGCTAAGCGGTCTAAGAATAATTGATGCCATCTTGGCCTATCATCTGTTGTCCTTATGATATCTACTGTGTTTATGATCTGTTGAGCGCCTATTTTGCTCTCTAAATTAATGAGGTTTAACCCTCCTTGGTTCCGTGGGAGTCTGATTATTTGCTTGTTTGCGTCCCTGCCATAAGAAGCGATCAAGTTCGGCATCCACGGCAGAGTGCGCCCATTTTGGCATGCCTATAATTTTTGATTTATAGTAAATTTTGGGAGTAGTGTAGGTTTGAATTAATTCTGTTTTGGTAAAGAAGGATAGATTTAAAGATGACCATGCAGTTAGTTGTGATTTTATTTTGTTAATAGTAGGGGTCCAGTTGTCTTTGGTGACGTCAGAGTGAGCATTAGTGGGGAAGTAAATTCCAAGAAGATTGATTTTATCTTCCACCCAACTAATATTAAAAGTTTTAAGAGGCTTTCGGGTGCCCCCGAGCCATGCTGCTTTAGTTTTCTTTCTATTTATTGCAGCTCCTGAGGCTTTTTCATAGACTTCTAGAGCCTTGAATGCCTCACGGAGACTGTCAGCATCTTTGAGCAGTAAGGTGGTGTCGTCCGCATATTGCTGAATTTTGACACCCTTTATTCCATGGATATTTGGGTTGGCTCTCAGGTATGCGGCCATAGGCTCAGCTGTAATAATATACAGCATGGCACTAAGGGGGCATCCCTGTCTTATTCCTCTAGTTGGGTGGAAAGGGGAAGAAGTAAAGCCATTTTGTAAGATTTGAGTTGTAATATTGTTGTAGAAGAGTCTAATAAAACTTATAAAATACTCCCCGAAACCGAGGGCTTTTAGTGTTTTAATGAGAAAATCCCAGTCTACTCTATCAAAAGCTTTTTTCTGGTCAACGGCTAGCATGATCCCTAGGGGATTTTCTGTGTCTAGCCTACTTGTAATTTCTCTGAACAGTTGGAGGGTATTAGTTATACTCCTTCCAGGAACTGAACAGGATTGATCAGCACTAGTAACTTTATCAATAACTTTGGCTAGCCTATTTGCTAACGCCTTAGCTATGATTTTGTAATCACTATTTAGGAGACTTATGGGCCTCCAGGTGCGCACCATCGCCCCCTTTCGGTAGCAGGACGATGGTAGCAGCACGCTGGGATTCTGAGAGGACCCCCCTACTGTGTGCGATATTCGCAATATCTGTCAGGTCCTTAGCTAGGAGATACTCAAATCTCTTATAGAAATCCAGCGTAAGGCCGTCATTTCCAGGGGTTTTTTCGTTATTTGAAGCTTTAATAGCTTGTTTTATTTCTTGAACGGTTAGGGGTCCCTCGCAGAGTTCGGCGTCTAGGGGGTCTAGTTTATTTTCTAGACACTCCAAGAGTTCGTCCTGAGCAGAAGGACATGTGTCTTCAGCAGTGTAAAGTTCTTCAAAGTACCGAATCTCCTCCCTAATAATTTCATCAATATTAGTGAGAGTTTGGCCTTCGTTATTTATTAATTTATTTATAGATTTTCTGTCTGCTTGCGCTTTTTCTAATCCACAGAAAGACCTTCTATTTCCTTCACCATTCATAGCCGGCACTCGGGCTCTAATCCTGTCTAGTTGTGTTTGGATGGCTTTAATAGATTTAGATCTGTCTAAACCTAGGGAGGCCTCTTTAGTTCTATTTTTAGTTTTTCCTTTAACTTAGATTCTAAATACTCCTGATAAGCACTGCGTGCCTGACAGCATTTTATGCTAAATTCTCTTAGTTTAAACTTGCCTATGTCCCACCACTCCAGGGGGTCATCGAACTCGTCCTTACGGAGGGTCCAGTCTTCCCAGATGCACTGAATGCTCTCAACATATCCTGACTCTGTCAGAACAGTATTATTGAGCTTCCAGGACCCGGGGCCCCTGGCATTCTCCTGGACGAGGAAGGTGGCCTTAACCTGGGAGTGGTCACTCCACGCGATGGCGTCGTGCGTCACGCCTTGGAGTTGTCTGAGCGCGTGTTTAGAGGCACACAACCTGCCTATTCTAGTCGCTACGCTATATTTCTTACTGTAATGAGAGTATGCTGTCGGGTTGGGGTATTTATGTCTGTATGCGTCGGCCAGGCCAAACCGCGAGCACATTGTCTGCAGTTGTGACTCACCGACCTGATGTGTCCTACTTTTAATGTCAGGTGCCCGCCGGTCGAGATCGTGGGAGGGGACACAGTTAAAATCGCCTGGCGGGGTTAGGCCTAAGCTGTTGTTCTAAGATATCATTGAAGTCATGAAAGAAGGCTGCGCGCTCCTTCGCAACGTTGGGAGCGTACAGCGATACAATCATTACTTTTCTTTGGAACTGGTTTTGATAACTAGCAATGGCTATTCTGCCTTCTTTATCACTATAAGAGTGTTCTATTTTAATGTTTAAGCTTTTATGAAATAAAATTCCTACTCCTTTTTTCCTACCTGACGGATCAAGGCTGGAAAAGAGGGGTCCTGACCAGTTAGTAAAGTATCTACCTAATTCGTGTTGCGTTTGTAGGTGTAATTCTTGGAGACATATTATCGTGTTATTTGCGGAATGTTCTAGTTGATCTAGATAGTCATTCCAGTGTTTATTGAATTTTATCCCTCTTAAATTCAGGGATAAAAATTCCAAACGTCTAGACATAATCGCTGATCTAAAGGTCATCGTCCGTGGACGTTACTTGGGTTGAAACCGAAAGGGCCGTCCAAAGGGTGCGACACCTATTCAGGTGCGCACTTCCATTTCTCCCTCCCCTTGAACGGGAGGTTCAGGGGAGGCAGGGACCTCCGAGGCTTCAGTGTTTTTACGCGCAGCAGATTCCAAGGATCTCGCTCTGCGCGTTTCTAGTACCTTCCTTTCCTTGGTTTTAGGGGGTGGGGGGGGGAGGAATCCCTCACAGTTCTCTTGGCTCCTTTTCTTCTAGGAGCCTTAATTGTTGGCAGCTTAATGGCCAGTTCGCTGTCGCTGGAGACAGGAGAGGCCATTTGAGCCGGAGTCTCTGGTGACTCCGGTATGATGACGAAAGTAGGTCTCTCCTTTTCCGGGGTTACCGGAAGTGGAGAGTCCTGTGGAGAAAGTTTCTTGGAGGGCTTTTTGATCCTCTTCTTTTCAGCCCTTGTTATGGGGGGGACTTTATTTTCTTGGTTGTCAGGAGGGGGTCCTGGCATCGGTTCCGGTTTGGTCTCCTCACCGTATGGGCAGGTGGTTGGGGTGTGTTCATCCACTCTGCAGAATTTACAGTAGGGGGCGCGCTCGGCTGGTTCTTGTAGTGGACAGTGAAGGAGTACGTTCTTCCTTCAACTGTCTCTCTAATCCTCCTAGGGATGGGTTCCCTAAGGAGCATTTTCCCGCTCCGTTGTCCGGAGAGGAAGGGCATCCCGGGCAGGCAATCGTATTTGAAAGGTACGAGAATTTTCCCGTACCTCTCCAGAATTTGTTGTGGGACCTTACACCCGGTTTTAAGGGGGAGTCCTCTAATTTTAACCCAAGCAATTGGGCTGGCTCCCCTCATCACGTAGTTTATGCCTTTTATATTGAGGCTCCGCGTACACAGGAGCTCAGCGTTGGCGGTTGAGCTACAGACTATTTCTGTCGCGCCGCCGTAGCTGTTCAGCACCGAGCGCACTCTGGGAATGTAGGCCAGCGTCGATTAGGGCCTGGCCCACGTCCGAGTTATAAATAGACCTGTCAGGATAGATGAAGAGTGAACTCTTCTCCTGGAAGTCAAGATTTTTGGGGCTCCCAGGCTCCATCTGGAGGTCCTCTAAGAAGGCCCGGAACGATTATTACTTAGCCAGATATCAGCCACTGTAAATCTGCCAGCTCATTTTAGGTAGGGAAACAAATCAAAATTCACCCCAAAACAAAACCACTTTCATGTTTTTTAAATATCAGATTTAATCAATCAACAGGATTGATTACCCTTTGCACTCATCAGTACAGTGCTAAAATGAAAATAAGTGCCATTAATAAAGGTTAAGATACAGTAAGACTTTTATTGTGATAAATTTTTCTCATCAGGTTAATTCTGTGAGACAATAACCAATGTTTAGTTAGTTGTACACTTCCCAGGTAACTGGGGTTTCAGATCCCTATATTTGATGCAAGATTAGGGATTGTGTGCTTTCACACTCAGTTGTCCGCACAGGAGGACATTAGAAAAAATCCTTAGTCTTCCTTTCAGATGTGGGAGGAAACCCATCGAGGCAGCTGGTGAAGAAGAGCAAACGAACGTAAGCCAAACTGAGTTGGTCCTGACCAAGATTCAAATTGAGGTCAGGTCCAGTGGACTAACCACTGGACCACCATGCCACTTAACTTATGTTTAGTTAATTAACACTGTGGTTTCTAGAACTTACCAATGCTGAAAATGCAAAATCCTAACATAACATCAACAAATAAAGTGTAAATCATGTGTGTTTTTGTCACAGATATGAAACACAGTAATGCTACAACACCTTAAGACCAGACCGTCTCCGGTATGAACACTGATATGAGAGATGAGATCAAAGAGATGGAAGCATAGCTACTAAAATGCAGTAAGTCTCAAAACTCGCAGTTTTTTCCAAAAATGAGGTCCAACGATTATTCGCCTGCACTAACTTGTCAGGGGGGAAAAGGGGGCAAAAACAAACCTAAGTTCTAATCAAATTATCATCTTATTTGTGTACCTACTAAGGAAAAGAATGAGTAAAATTAAAATGTAAATAATCTTGTCTGTATTCATTTAAACTTCCCTCCAAAAAACAGCAACAAGCTAGGAAGTAGGAACATGAAGTCCGCTTTCTCTATGTGAAGCTCAGCATATACGAGGTCTGTCCAAAAAGAAACCAAACTTTTAAAACAGCGGAGCGTGCTCGTGACTGCAGTGCTGTGTATCGGTGACCTTAACCTTCAGTCTAACAATAGCCGCATCACGCCACGTCGGTTAGTCATCGATCTACACGCTAGAGTGAACGTATGTTTAGTGCACTTGACGATTTGTCGCAAGTTGAACAATGATGGATCTCGAAGAGCGACGTGTTTGTGTGAAATTCTGTTTCAAATCGGGAAAAACGTTTACGGAGACTTTTCTAATGTTGCAGCAGGCCTCTGGGGAGGATGTTTGAGCCGCACGCAATGTCACGAGTGGTACCAGCATTCAAATTGGGAAGATCATCCACCGAAGACAATCCCAGATCTGGACGACGATCACATCGAGAAAGCGCGTGCTGTGATCCGTGGAAATCGTCGCCTGACTGTCCGTGGAGTTTCCCAAGAAGTAGGCATCTGTAAGAGTTCCTGCCACGTGATTTTAAGAGGAAGATTGAACATGCATCGGGTAGCCACAAAATTTGTGCCGCGTCTGCTGACAGATGAACAAAAAGAGAACCGAGTCACAGTCAGCCAGGAGCTCTTTGATCGTTCGAATGCTGATGAAAGCTTTCTGAAAAGTGTCATAACAGGTGATGAAACTTGGGTGTACGGCTACAATGTCGAAACAAAAGGGCAGCCGTTGCAATGGGTTGGATCATCGTCGCTGAGACCAAAAAAAGCACATCAGAGTCGCTCAAATGTGAAGGTGATGTTGTTCATCATGAATTTGTTCCACGTGGTCAGACGATCAATAAAGAGTTTTACTTGGATGTCCTGAGGCGGTTGAGAGAGTCAGTGCGGAGGAGGAGGCCTGAGGCATGGAGACACAGAACCTGGATGCTGCACCACGACAACGCACCTGCTCATATGTCACTCTGTATCCATGACTTTTTGGGAAAGCACGAAATGACTCTCATCCCCCAGCCGCCCTACTCTCTGGATTTGGCCCCTGCGGACTTTATTTTGTTCCAAAGTTGAAATCCACTCTGAAAAGTCATTGATTTCAGACAATAAGAGATCGAAGAAAATTCGCTACGAGAACTGCGCACTATCCCTGAAAACGTGATCCAAAACTGGAAAAAAACGTTGGGAGCGGTGTATCAACAGTAGAGGGAACTATTTTGAAGGAGACAAGTCTGATTGAATTGTAAGTAAAGCAATAAATTTGTTTTTTAAAAAGTTCGGTTTCTTTTTGGACAAACCCCGTAGATTAACCAGGCAAACTTGTAGGATGCTCTACAGCTAACCATCCAATGCTTTCTACAAAGCCATTTAGCTTCCAAAGTTGCACACAACCCACAGTGACGATACACTCACTGAGGGGACAGCACTTGTTCAATTTGCTCTTCTGAAGGATTCTCTGCCTGCCCTGCTCACCCGAAAGCCAATAGTCAGCAGTTAAACACTGCCCTCTAGGCATATTTTTGGTACGCACAATTGTCGGGGATTTGTTACCTGCTCGTTTTCATAGTTTTCCATCGCGTCTAAAGGAGAATATTTGCAAACTTGTCTAAATATCAGCTTGAATATGCTGTATGTGCAAGGCTGCTCGAGGAGGACAAAATACCTCTCTGCCATTCCAAAACTGTGGATGTAACCATAGTGGAACTTCCACCTGGACGGGATGCTGGCCACTATTCGACCGGTCTTCATTGAATCCAACTCACCTGGAAAAGGATAAAAGAAAAATTGTTGAGCTTTGGTAAAGGAAAAAACAACTTTAAATGTAGTGTTCATTGTGATGCTGAGTAAATCTGAGTACTATTTCAAAATTAAAATTTGAGAAACTGTTATTACCTTACTTCTGTATCGTGCAGCTGCAACATTCTTCATTATCACCCACAAAGTTTAACAAAAGCAGTAACGTTCACCTATGCTAGAGGCTTACAAAAAACTGGAAGTCCACAGACTAATAAATCACAGGTCTACACATAGAAAACAACAAGTAAACTAGGTGTCTCTACAGTAATAAATCAAAGGGCTATACTATTACAGCAAATTTATACTAGAAGTCTATATACTGAACATCAGAAATGGATACACAACTAGCTGACTCTACAGTAATAAGTCAATGCCATTAGGCTAAAAGTCTACACAGAAGATAAAGAGCAAACTAGGTTTCTACATTAATAGATAAGAGGTCTATACTTAAAAGTGCATGCACTGATAAACTACAGGTGTATACAATAAACTAAAAATGTGAATAAAATAGTGGTTTCTTAATTTCCAATGACTTATTATTCACTTTAAAACATACATACAGGATATCCCCGAAAATTGTACACACTTTTCTGTATCCCAGCAAACAAAGTACTAATACATCATTTTGAGACACCCTATATATATGTTTTGCTGTGAAGTCTGCTGTTCTAAAATTTGGAAACACATAGAGAAGTAAAGAAAAGATAACACAAAACTGTAGCTGTACAAAAACATTCCAACCTCTTAGCTTGGTAAAATCTTTACACTATATAAAGGAATCAAAATTAATTTTAACTGACAAAAAACATGATGAAACTAGTAGAAATTATTCTACCATTGGCAGGCTGTGGGAAGGCGAGAATATTAAACGGCCGCTTGTAGTCTCTGTAATTGGAACCCACGTTGTATACCATTCCATTTCTGTCGATAAGGGGGTGGGCTGTTGCCATGTGCACAGCCATATGGTCACTGACTGCCGTCTGAAATAAACAGACAAGATACTGTACCTACCAGCAAATGGTGGTTTTAAAAAGAAGAACCCAATAGTTCACTTAACTCTAGATCAAGGGTAGGCAATTATTTTGGTTGGTGGGCCACACACTTTTGTCCATCTAATGTTTAAGTATAGCTCAAATTCATGTCTTCCATCTGTGCATAGAAAAAATTAAGGGTACATTACTGATACTAACAAATAATCTCGCAGACATTTATTCAATACATGCATTTACATATTAATGAGAATGTGAGAAGCTTTCTCAATGGGAAGAATGGCGGTGCTGATGTGTGCTAACCAAACTGCTGAAGTCCAGTGTCGCAGATCAAAGTTTTTATTTATTCAGTTTCATTACAGAAAATGTCTGCTCACAAATGTATGTCTGACCCAAACAACACCAACATCCTCTGAGCAGGAGCCTTAGTTTTGGAAATGCACAATTATTAAGAGAGGCATAAAGACCGAGAAGCTTCGACTTGAATTGAAAGCGATGGATCACGTTGCAGGTCAATAACTGGAGATGAAGGTCAACTGGGGCTTTATTGACATCAAATAAGAAAAGAGAGGTGAGTAAGGTAATTTTTTATCAGTTTCGAATACTGGATTAGTGAGTAAGTTCTTTCATTGTTTGCATTGAGTCTGTTCTTCCGGAGCTTTCAAACATTTTTGTTGATACCTCAAATAAAAATTATCCCTGGACCATGTCTTTGAAACCATCACAAACTATCACCGAGTACCAGTGGAAATATTCCAAAAATTACTCTTTGACACGTCTCCACAATGTTCACCTCGACAAGCTATTGTCTCAAAACTGGGTTCTTCTTTTCTGGACATAAAATAGAGGCAGAGTCACCATACATTCCTTGATGAATTCTCTCTCAGTAAATGGTTTGCTGTAATTGGCAATTCTGAGTGCAATCACGTAACTCGCTCTTGTGACATCATCATTGTTTTGTGAAAATACTTTTTTGTATCTGGAAATCAACCACCATCTCATCAGCCTTCTTTCTATTTTCTTCATCTGAAAAGTTCTTATATTTCTCTGCATGTTTATTCTCAAAATGGGAACATAAGTTATGCCTTTTGAGCACTGCTACACTTTCTCTGCATATTAAGCACAACTTTTCCACCCACAGTAGTAAAAAATATTTAGAAGTCCATTGTTTGTTGAATACTCAGCAGCATTCAGTGTTCACTTTCCTCTTCTTTAATACACTCATTGTTGAATCAACATGCAAGGGTTGTGGGTGATATAAAATTATCAAACTGGCAGACAAAAATTACACAAGCATTGAGAACAAATAAATTATGGTGAGGTCCTGTTCAGTGAGAAGCACAGAAGAAAATGAGGTTCTTCTAATTAAAGTTACTGATCAGGTATAGAAAAACAAGACATACCAATTGGGGTCACCTCAGATAAAGATTTAGCCAACTGTGACCTGATATGTAGACTATGGACTTCTCCCACTAACCTAAGGTATGGTTTGTGTCAGATATCAGCAGTCATATTGTGTGTGTCAAGGGAGTGGAGCCAGGTCTTCCTGCTATGATTGCCCTCCTGATTAGGACACAATTGAAATGAATTATTTTTTAAATTAGGAAAACTATAAATTTTCCTAAATTGCTAGACACAGAGACAGGCCAGATCAAATCACTTGGTGGGACCCTTGTATTTTTCCAACCCCTGCTCTAGACTGCACTACTTTAAATACAATCCAGCTGATTACCATCACACTGATACCTTTTCAGCCAAGTTCCAAGTATAACGGTACAGTTATAATTGTTGTAAAATTGGTGATTTCTCAATACAAACTTGTGATAGTCCATGATAAAGCAGCGTTCTGTTTCTGGATACTTCACAATATGGCCGCCCTTCAGCAGACTGTGTTAGTTCCCCATTAAGGGCACCACACACAGACATAGACAGCCAATGTAAAACTTTCTGTTTGATGTGGGTTAACAATCAAACAAAATACTCGCTGTATTGTGTTAAACATGTGGTAGCTGTCAACCTCATGGGTTTACTGCACTGGAGCCTATAATAGTAAGTAATGTAGCTAAGTTTGGTACCTTCTCAACAGTGTCTAGTGATTGCGGATCAATTCTCCAGATATTGTCAATCTCACTAACTGCAAATAATCCATCACCATGTCTGAAGATGTTAACAGATACGTTGTCTGTCCTTTTACTGTTAAAGTAAAAGGAAAAATGTCTGGAAAAAAAAGAGAAAAATCAAAGTTTTCTTGTACATTGATAAACCCACAAAACAAATACAGTAATAGTTTCACTTAAACAGTTCTTAAACTTCATTCAATGTTGTTTCAGGTGTATAAATGAGATTTAACCTGATCATTGACAGTAGATTATTGCATGAAAAATGGTAAAAATTCATTGTATTCCAACACATTCATCTGTCTCTGGAGGATGGAGAAAGGCTATGTTCTCTGTTTTGTTTTTTTTTACCTGGAAACAGGCAGTGTGAACATAAAAAGACTTATCTACACAAGTAACCAAACATGTCAACTAAGAGGTAAACATCAAAGAACAACAGAGTAATTTACTATTTTAGTTTTGACCTGAGCTGTGTTTACTACATGCTAAGATTAAGGAGACATCTAATCAAAATTCCTGTTAGCGACATCACGTTTCATTTCTTTGTGAAAGCGCCGTCTGATGACCATCAACAATGAAGACATCTGGTGCGACTGCCTTTTGATGTTGCTGGGTCAAGAACAATTCTAAATCAAACCACCTTTAGGTGATGAAAACCAAAAGAGGACTATGGAACCTTGACAGGAGTACATCAACCTGCTAAGAGTACCATCAGATTCCAGATGTTTGCTTTATAATTACAACAATAAAATCTCAAAGTAAATAATGCATTCTCACAAAATGATGGTTTGTTACTCTGGAAAGTCTCCTCTGTCACAGATGACTACATGAAATTAGTCCAGTCTCTCTCTCTATATATATATAAACCTGGTAACTTCTAGCTCAAAACACCTTTCTTTTTCTTCTAAATTTCAAATTCTCTTTACTCCTAAAGCATCTGTAGTTTGTCTGAAACAATAATTCTTCACACTCTCACCTTTCTCCTGAAAAGTTAAAGGTTTACCTGGAGAACAGACATTTGCAGGGGTCAGGAACAGATACAGTACCAACTGAGTCGCTAACAAGCGGTGAGTAGCAGACAACCAGTCTTCAGTTTTCAGGATCTTATTCCGATACATAACCTCCCCATCTTTGATGTCAAACCGGTGAACAACAGCAAAGCCATCAAAAAGGTGATTTAATTTAAAACCATCTACTTTTTGGGAGCCGATCTGGGGAAACGCGTGGCCTTGTTTTGGCCAGGGTCACCCTCCTGGCATCACTTTCGCATGCCATCCTGCTCCTTGATGTCCACCAGTCTCGAAAATGGCTGGTCGCAGAGATACGTGTAACGACCGGCGTGAGGACCTCAAGGGCAATTTTAGCGACGAGAGGACACCCTTCCATTTGGCGGCGCCGGGCCGTTGATGGGTGTGGCTCTGCTGACGTCCGGTGAGGCCGTCGAGGTGCTGGTCGATGACATCTGCCGTTGCGACGTCGAGAGTAAATGGCTGTGCTGGGTGTTGTTCTTGGTCAGGGAAACATCCATCGGAATGGCTGCTCATCCAAGCGCGTGGCGATCGCTGGCTTCAGTTCCCTCGGTATACTCGCAGCAGGGCCTCCAACCTCAGAATCATCCTCAATTCCGCTCACGCACTCGTCCAGCGGCGGGGAGTTCGCCAAGTTGTCCTCCGCCTCCACAACGGTAACCTCTTTCGAAAATCGCTCGGCCTCCTCTCCATCTTCGATGACCTTCACTCCACCGCCCTGCATCTGGCGATTGAGATGCCTGAGTGCGTCGGAGATGTCAGCCACGTGCGCCGAGGTTAGGATGGACTTTAATCCTTCGAAATGAGCTGCGTGGCGATGCTGGTGCTCCCGGGCTAATTTCACACGCCCCAGCCAGCGCCCTCCCTCGTGATCCCCACCGGAAGGTAGAGGGGTGGAGGAGGACTTCGGATCCAGAGCCAGGTTCATCGCGCAGCTCTTCGAAGAGGCGACGATCCAGAGCTCCGCTCCGCACGTAATTCACGGGTCCAGCGGCCGGTTGTGGAGGCGGAGTTTTCTATGGCAGCGCGAGTCTGAGCAGGATACGGCGGTGATGTGTGGTCATCGGCCCTCACAGCCCGAGCGAGTTGCGGACACCGTGTTCCCCGACAGACCGCTGCTCCTGAAGAAGCGGTCCACACGTTCAGCTGCCCCAGTCGTTGTCGTGAGCGGCTCGCAGCAGGACAGACCCCCTTCCGTGACCCCGTCTCCCCCCCCGGACATGGCGAGCCGGCTCAAGTCGGAAACGTCGCTGGTCTCTCGGGCTGAGGGCTGAATCTCGCTGGACTCGCGACTAAACCTGCAGCTACCCGGGCGGGGATGTCGTCGATTCCTGCTGCTGATGGTGGCATTGACAGTGGAACAAGAGAAGTGTTTGGTGATGGTATTGATACTGATCAGAGCATCATTTGGGTCCATCGCTTCGTGAGGCCCCGAGGCCGCCCACGTTCACGTCCCATCCCCTTAAATTACAAACTGCAGAATGCTTTTTTCCCTGCATAATTGAAATATATTAAAATTAAGAGGGAACGTGATAAGGGGTAAACCCAAGGGATGCGAAATCTATAAAGAAATTAATTAAACTGGAAAATAAGAAGAATATTTACTTTTATAAATGTATATTGCAGAGATAAAAGTGGGGCGGGGTTAGGGTTAGTTGGTGGTATAGATCCCCTCGGCCGACTGTCTACATCAGTTAGCTAATATTTAACTACAAACTGGGGGTCCTTTTACCTGATTACTCCTCTAAGTTCTGGAACCATTCTTCTGTCCCCACACCGGAGATGGGTTAAAATAAAATCGAGAGGGGAAAACTAAACGAAAGTAATTATGGGCTTCCAACTTTGTGTTTCACGGTTAATCTGCCATCCGTGAATTATGCGCCGTAATCGAAGGAGAAAAGAAAAACAAGACATAATTAAAGGACAACTGGACGGTAATCTTTTACTTTGACTGCGAGACTCGATGATGGCGATTGTTAGCAAAGAAAATTACTGTATCTTCTGTCCAATTAAATGTTTCCAGTACCAGTCCCAGAGTAAGACGCTGGTCTTGGAATTGAACAGACGTAGGCTTACAGACTTAGTACACCCTCAAACTATTAACTTGATGGAAATAGTAACTTTAATTATTATATCATTTCAACTTATATATTAGCCACGTTAATTGTTTTTCTTTGCCTGGAAAAGCTTTTTTTCCTAAGATTAGAAGACCAATTTTGTGTCATTTACAATCACAGTAAAAAAACTGAGGAAATTTAATAGGGAACTCTTTGGAACAAGTATGTGCACGTCTCTCCTGGTCTTCAGGAATACTCGTTAAAGGTATCAATGTCACTAATAACAGGCAATGGTACTAATTTATTGCATCTACTCATATTTGCGTTACTAAAGAAATACTTCCTAATTGTAAGTCTTACGGACAGTTTGGTTACCTTTCCAGTACGAGATGTACCTGATTGAAAATTTGGCAATAAATAATTTTTTTTTCAAATTTTCCAATTGTTAGCGTTAAACAAATCAGATCACACAACACAACTCATCGATCCGCTCTGTGTCTGTTATTGATCATGTCTCGAACTCATCCAAAACCCCTGATTTGGACAACTCAAAGTTTCTTTTGTTTTTTTTATAAGAGACGAGTGCGCACCTGAACGTCGTATATGTCAGAGATGCACCAAAAAAATATGTCGGCAAAAATGCTACTGTTGAGGGTAACGGCGAGAAATGGCCGTCGTTATACAGTAATTCGTTCTCTGTATCTGTATAGCCCGCTGTCTTTTTATTCCGTGTCTCTGGAGCGAGTCCTCCCTGACTCTCCGCTCCAGTGGTGAGCTTGTGCCCAGAGATGTGCCTGGTTACATTACGGTACCGTCTACATTTTTGTCTTAAATATCATTTTATCGCAGGCTATGAAGTCTTCGTGTATTAACACGAATTATACTTGAGAAATGTCTTATAAAAACTCACTCTCTTTTGGACGACAAATCTTTCAGAGTCCAGGTTCCTCTGGGACACATTTGAAAAATTCGTCTGACTATCCCTTTATGTATAATATCGCGTGTTATATCCTGAATCCATTCGTTGGATAATATCGCTAGTAAGCCGGTGGTGCAACATCTACAGCGAGTAAATAAGTGGGAACTTAACCACGAAGAAAGGCTGGAGATGCGATAAGATTACTACATGTCAGATAAACCGTAGCACTAACGGAACCCTATTTCTCTCATCTAAAATCTCTTAACTGTACAATTACAGCGCTGTTCCCACACTTTGGCCTAACAAAGCCTGTACAGTTTATTGTAACCAATGCAATACATTTTTTGTCGACGCCAGCTCATCCGGATGATTTGTTTTGATCTGCACGATTATCCTGATGATAGCTGCCACCAGCCAAATGATTTCTTTCTTTTCTCCCGGGACTATTTTGGCCATGTGTTCAAGATTTGAATTCTAAGACTATTGCGCCATAACTTCGTTTCTTGCTGGTTGAAGCCCCACCTTTCCGGTTGTTGGAGCCGTCCCGCTCCAGCACAGAAAAACGCGGCTTTACTCGCTGTGCAGGGGCGGCCTTTGTAAGACCCCGGATAATTGCGATAGTTTCGTTCGATCGATCGAGGTTGAGAGAGACAGTTTGTAGCCGCCCAACCCGATTGTCTGCGAAGTCAGATGTGGCGCATTTCGTGAATATTCTGTTACCGGATTAAGAAATTAAAAATCGCTTAAAATAGTCTGATAGCAGGAGTTCGAAAGTCCATCCACATCTAAACAATTAATGGAATCTGATGTGGAAATTTAACAGAACAACTGTCACCGTGAGAACGGGCAAAATGGTTAAGATTTGCTGAATTGCCAAACGTGCTACGCATGACTGAGCCGACGTCACGTGACAAATAGCGATTTTCTGGTAAGGAATCTTACTCCGTGACGGTACAGTATCCCTGTTTTATCACACTCGTGGCCAAAATAGTCATCTTACCACAAATATTTCTGATTCTTTGTTTATGCAAAGTTTAAGCGCTGTTGTTGTTGTTTTTGTTGTTTTTTTATGACTTATTTATGTCTCTCTTTTGTTAAAATTATAATCCTTGGTGTTATTGCAAAGTGCGCGTTTATTAGAGTCCGTCGTCTTGCTGCTGTACAGCTGTATCTTCACGGAAATGACCACATTAGGAAGATCTTAGACAGAGGCCAATGGATATCAAAACAGTTTGCGTTATTGTTGGAATGCGTTCTTAGGTTCTCTCTCTCTCTCTCTCTGCACAGAGGTCATCTCTGTGTATAATGATGCCATGTCTCTCTATGTGATGATGTCATCTCTCTCTCTCTCTCTCTCTGCACAGAGGTCATCTCTCTGTGTAATGACGCCATGTCTCTCTATGTAATGATGTCATCTCTCTCTATGTAATGATGTCATCTCTCTCTCTCTCTGCACAGAGGTCATCTCTCTATGTAATGATGTCATCTCTCTCTATGTAATGATGTCATCTCTCTCTCTCTCTGCACAGAGGTCATCTCTCTATGTAATGATGTCATCTCTCTCTCTCTCTGCACAGAGGTCATCTCTCTGTGTAATGACGCCATGTCTCTCTATGTAATGATGTCATCTCTCTCTCTCTCTCTCTCTCAGAACACTCGGCGTTTTGTCTAGAAACATTGGGACTCGAAGTTCTGTAGACTGAATCCGGCTCGTTTTAAAGACGGCTTTTCTCACCTCGCACAAGTTAAACGTTCAGAAAACGATCGACCAAAGTCCTGACGGATTCACCCCGAACGTCTGCCATAATTCACGGAGCATTAATATCAAACGCGAGGACAATTAGTTATTCCGTCCATTGTGCTGTCTACTTTACAGGCATTTCCGGGTGCTGCTGTTTACAATGTGGGAACAAACGGTCCGCCGGTTTTCCGGTGAAGTCAGGGGCCAGATACCATGGAAGCCCTCACAAGCGACGCAGCTAAACCCTAACCTCGGGCGCTTTAAGGTTACCGTCTTTGTTCTCGATTTGTCGCCACCAGCCCACACTCACCCGGCTGGCAAACAAACAAGCCGCTTGCTTTCCTCTCTCTTCCAGGTAATAAATCGATCAACGGGTTGCGAGCTTCTCCACTTCGGCCGTTTGAAGTGTTCACGGTGATTGGCCCGGAGCTGTTACACTAAGGGAAACACTCCCAGGTGTTGGCGGTTCGCTGGCCGAGCCAAATAGTCTGGAAGGGAACGGATCCCATATTGTATAGAGCCTTTCCGTGACGCTGTCTCCCTTACACCAAACCTATTTGTTTAGTTTTCTGGACTCCATGGTTGATGCTCGGTCACTTGTTCTCGTGGGCATAGAAAGGTCGGGGTAGCGCCGTCTGAAAGATTTGACGCCATTTATCCTGATTTCAACCCCCCCCCCCGGGGCCACGTTACTCAATCTCAGCTCCACCTAAGCGCAGCTTTTCTGCTTCCTCGCCGAAAAGTATCTCCCCAGCGTCGGACCTTTTTTAGCATCACAAAGCACAACCGCTGGAGGTTTCGACGATTAGTGAACTCGAACCAACCCAAACTAGCCCAGTTCTGGTAAAGGATACCATAAAGTGGTCGTTAATGGTAGATAGGTTTTAAAAGTACAGCCAACGTTTACCCTCGTACTAACTGTACAGTAACTTTCCATGACAAGGAATTCCGTACAATTGGGCCTAAAATATGCCAGCTGTAAGCGATATTCTCCTCTTTTAATGCCGTGTATCCGGTTTATTTTATTTAAAGTGAAAATAATTACGGCTCGAATTAAAAAAAAAATGTTATAAATATCATTGCATGGTGTCAGGCAGGGTTCTGTTCTACCACGTCCCGTCTTGTCCCATTAACCATTTGCTGCTATGTCGCGCATTTACCTTCTCTCCCCACTCCCGATGTATCTTCTATCATCCTTTACTTACCATGGTTCACCGAGTTCTATTTAACTTTGTGTTTTTTCCAAATATAGTTTCTCTTTTTTCTTCATTTGACAGAGAAAGAATTCAAACAGGTTCGTCGATTTTAGAACCTTTTCTCCTTTATTAACCAAACAAATGATGTTTTTCATAAATGGAACATTTCCGGTTTCTATTAACTGCATTTGTATCGGTTATCATAAATCAAGAATGCGTAAAAATGGCGAGATATAACCAAGGTATTTGCCAAACATTTTAGCCACTCTTGTGGGACATTTTTTCCTACTCGTCCACGACCACAGAGCTAATAGCCAAGGTGTTCTACCCGGGGCATTCGCGGGAAAAGTTCCAAACTGTCGGCTGCTTTCATCGTGGAACTGGAGATTTCCTAATCGAGAAAGTTTCTACTAAATGCCATAAGTGTTTCCTCTGTTTGTTACTATCAAAAATCTATATGCCATAGTGTATTCTTTCCCAGAAAAACTAAATAAAAGGCTTCATTGATGCCGAATTAGCTTTCTTTTCCCCTGTTTACTAAGATTACGTAGGTTAATCATCTTATTAATATCGTCTTTATAGTCTTCCTATGTTGTTGCTATTCCTGACTACTTCTTACATATTGTCGGCCCCCAGGCCTGAGCTACATATTTCAAAAGATTATTTATACAGTAGGACTAGAAACGTTAAAGTTTTTATCTACATAGTGCTATTGAATACGCTTAAGTCCAAATGTCTCTCTCCTCTCTGCACAGAGGTCATCTCTGTGTGTAATGACGCCATCTCTCTCTCTCTCTCCATCTTGAGAGAGATATGGAAATATTTTCAAAAAATCCTTTAAACGTAAAAAAGCTATTTGAAAAATATAATGTTACATTACATTAATAAGACACTGATCAAAAGTAATTTAATTTACTCTCATCTCTATAAATATACAAGTTGCTGTACTTATCTACTTTCAGTTTGTGATGTGACCACATCGTTTGTCTCTTTCTACCTGTCAGCTCACATTAATTATTATTATTAATTTGTAAAAACCTGTGAATTCTAAGCAGCACAAACAATAATCACACTAACACAAAATATTTAATTTTATGAAATATTTTAAGCTGACATTATCACTGTATCTCTGTATTATTAATTCATTCCTATCCCACTGTTTCACCAGAAAAAAGATGAAGTTTGCAGTCAGCTTCGAAGGGAAACCGCATAAAATCCAGACAGTACAAAGAACGAGAACAGACTCGTTAGCCCACAGCCAACTATTATTATGCAGCTTTAAGGAAATCGGAGTACATTTGATAAGCGAACCATCGGAGAATTGTTTGGAAATTCTACATGAGTCAGAGGGAACTTGGACCATTATTGTTGCTTTTGCCTGATATAAAAGACCAAAAAAATGAGAAATAAATACAAGTGCCACGCTTACCTGAATGGAATAGGAGAAACACGAGAATGCTCTTTGACAGCCTCTCAAAGCTACGGATGATGCATATAATGCACTGCAGAATACCAGCTGAAATTCCCTAACCTGTCTTCTCAAGTTTGTAGATGAAGGAGAAAAGAAAGAGTTTTTTTGTTGCGAAGATGAAATTAAAAGTACATGAATTTACCGCTTGGCTCGGCTGTGTCTGCAAAAAGATGTATGGAATTCTAATATGTTCCTTTTTCCACGGACCGTTCCTCTTGGAGTTCTGGAATACATTACGGAGACAGAAATCTCTAATGTAGAAATTTTAATTTAATATAGAAAATTAACTTTATCGTTATTTTATTGTCTTTAATTTCTACACTATCAGAAAGTGGGAAAATAGAAAATAATGTAATAGAATTTGTGTTTTAGTGCAAAAGCTATTGTTTTTCACAAATCATTGCGTCATGGTACCGTGAAAAATACAATTTGTCGATGTAAGATCGAGGAATATTAACCAAAAAAGTATGAAATAATTCAGCTACTTTATTTGGCTGCCGTCCAACCCGCTCTGCCCTGATATCCTGTGAGCCCACACATCCTTAATGGTGGGCATGCTGACACCAAACGGTAATTTATACCAATCTATTAGCTTTCGATTTGCTGTCTTTCTTCTTGGCTACCCAGACCTCAAACTGCAGCATGTTCTCAATGCTCACCCAGCCAACTGCATCTGCATAGAATTTGATCCAACAGGTAGTGAAGATGCTCTGGTCAGTCTGTGGAGTGTTGAAGAGCTGGTCTATGTGAGAACATCTGCAAGGTGGGTGAAACAGAATCTACGATGTTAGCTAAAACAAATAAGCTGCCTTCTCATTTTATGTAGCCTTTCAATAAAAGCAGACAGTTGAACCATGATTCAAATGCATATACGATGCTTAGCCTATTTTTTTGATTTGGAATTGAAAACTTTGTGTGACTTCGTCATTATTCTTCTGTACACAAAATCAATCAAACACTAATTTAATTAACTAAAGAAAAACCATAAATTTTTCATTGTATTAATAATTTTATTTATATTAATTTGTATTATACCTTAGGTTCTTGTCTAATATTTTACAAGATTACCTCAGACGTTTTATACAGAGTGCAGATTAGATATAATATTCGCTGTGTCATATTAAAGTACAGAGAGCAAGCAAGCAACCTTCTTTCTTAAAAAAAAAATCCCTTTAATTTGCAATGCTGTGGAGATAACCATATTCCTTTGAATTTCAATCTGCCAAATCTCAAAACAATTTAGTAATATTACACTGGCACATCTATCTGATTTATCAGAAAAAAAATTGTTCAACAATCTATTAATGCAGTATTCAGGCTAATAAACTTCCTTAAAAGAAAAACAATATTTAATTATCTCTACAATGAAAAAATTATTTAAATGCTCAGCTGTCTATACTAAAATAAAACATTGTATTAGCAGCCTAAAATCAAACAAGTATCAAGTTGTGATTACAGAAATTACAACTGAAATCTTTAAAAGAAGAAAAAAGGGCAATAGATTGTGTACCTCACACGGCACTGGGCTGGATTTTCTCATGGTGATCACGTGCTCGACTTCTCTTCAACAGGTGAATCAACATTTACAGTCAGTCCTGAAAGGGTTGGCTGATTTCGTAAAAACTGGTCTCTATCTACCTTTGGGTCTGGCAAGTTAACTGTTAGGAAGACTTCAACTATAGCAGTAGTTGCATTGGTACCTGGGCAAGAACATCATTTTGCCACCACAGGTTTATCTGGAGTGGATTTTTCCTTCAAATACAAATTGGATTGAAAATTTTCTTTGGCAACAAATATCAGATGCAGGATCAATTCAGTTGGATACTTGTTTCATCTGGTATCTGTAATGGATTAAGTTCTTTAACATTGCTTTTGGCTTTGGTTCCAGAGCCTGGATGGAATTCCCCAATACCCGTATACTTGGAATCCAGATGTTACTGTGACAAAACCTTCAAATGGACTTTCCAATTTTACAGGCTGCCATGTAATGCAGCATTGAACTCTGGTCAACTTTTGGCACATTTCTCACCAGACAAAGAATATTTCAAATTTTACTGTAGTAATTAAATAGGAAATAAAACAATTTCCATTATAATTGAAAAAAAAATCACCTTATATTCCAAAGGAGTAGATTCATTGTGTGAAGAAAATTTAAAGAATTATAACTTTTTATTTAATATATGATTATATGGTTATCGGTTGTCAGTTGCACTAAATAGTACCTGTACATTGGTGTAGAATATTAAACTGAAAGTAAATTTAAAATGAAATCATTTTCAGAAATCATGGTCAGCGTGTTAAATGATTTTGATTCTGGCATTGACAGACATTTTCTGCCAGACAAACAGAAACCTGAACATGCTTCATAAATAGAATCGTTACACTTATTTCTGCAGTGAAAGTCATCTAACTATACAAGACACCAGCTTATTTTTTAAACTGTCAATAAAGTTAACCGAAGGGTCACCCCACTGGTAGATCAGAGGTTTTGATTAACTCTGCACAATTGTTGTTTATTTTGAGAAAACCATGCTAAAAACGGAGTAATAATCAGCGTAGTGGATGGGTGTTTGATGTCGCTATTCAGACTCAGATTATTTGCTTTTGAAGAAGAACTGTAAATTATTTCAGGGGAGATAATTCAGTATTTATTGTTTTTTAAACTGATTCAATATTTTTACTTTCCATTGTTATTGAATGGTTTTATATCTGGTACAGCACAAGAGACACCAGACACGACTGATTTTATGTAATAAACAAAGATATACTATAACTTTCAACAGATCTTCAGATGAAGACTTTTGGACTCTTTTTGACAAAGTTAAATACCAAATCCTAAAGAATTTTGCCATGAGAATGAAAGCATCATTTGGTTCAACATACTTATACAGATCATTGTTTTCTGACAGGAAGTTCATAAAATGAAAATATCACGCAAGAATGACATCTGCACTTGGATGACTGCATCAGGCTGGCTGTGATGTCCTACTTACCTAACTTATCCAGACTGACATCAGAATCAAGAGTTAGACATCTCATCAGTTTTACGAGTTTATACTAAATTTGGTGTTAATACGTTATTTGATTGTGTTGTTTTTATTATATGTTGTTTTGTGTGTTGATTTTGTACCTTTTCTGCATCCTAAGTTGTAAGTAGATCGGTAAATAGCTTCTGAACAGAAAGTAGCTCATGGCACAAAAAAGTTGACAACCTTTGTCCTAGAGGTTATACAGTACATAGATTTCTTAAAAATCTGGATTGAAAGAGTTAAAGCCAACCAGTGGGAATAATAATTTTTATTTATTAAACATTTACATTGTAACTTCTGATATATTGCAAGATAGAAAATCACGAAAATGTAGTACAAAATACATAAACAAATGTTTTTGCTCTGATAGGATAATATGCTAACAGTTTTTCCTGGACCAAACCCAAATTTTATACTTGTCATTTTAAAGCAAACTACTGTGGTAAGATTGGTTTATTCTGCAAAAGTTTTAAAAGTCAATATTTCACAAAACAAAACAAACAAACTCACTTTGTAGAAATAGAATGATAATAAATGTTATAAAAAGTTTCAGCAGAGTAAGAGTGTCTTACAATTAAACTAAAGCAATCTTTATAGGATTTGTGGTGTTTTTCTTGTTTGAACAGTCACTGATGAGGATGCTTTATCCCATATAAAAACATTTTAATCTGATAAATCATGTATCAGAATATCTAAACCATTAATTGCGATGTTGCTATCAATTCAAGCTTTTTGCATAATTATGAACACAGCCAGTTATTTCTACAATTTAACCTATAGTTCTAAATGAATGCATGATGTTATTGTGCTAATTCGATTTTCTTACTATTAATTTTCTTTTGTGGACTGGTGAAAATTTTTATCTCAAAAACATTCTTTCTTCATTCACCAGGAGATACGTAAAAGGTGACATTCATTACCCTTTTCTGATTGTTGCATTTTCATTTTTATCACTGCCAAATATCATAACATCCAGATTTTGACACATACTGCCCACCCATGATGCCAAAGTGTTGTAGCAAAAAGCTAAAGTCATGGCTTTTGTTCTATAATGGTGCAAAATATTGTTTACTATGATAGTCATTACACTAAAATATCAGCAAAACAGGCTCTTTATTTCACATTCTTATTTTCCTGCAGCAAGTTTAAAATTATGCAAATGGTATCTTATCAATGAGGGCTTTGTACTTATTTTAAATTGCAAACAGAGTTCTAGTTAAACTGGTACTGGTACTTGTAGCCTTTAAGAACAAAAGGACTGAGCTGCCATTTTTTACTGACCTAATTACAATTTTTATGGCATGTTACTTAAGAATAAAACTTCTGGTGCCATGTGATTCACTTTATGAGCTTCCACGACAAGGTGGGCTCCAAAAAGAGAACATTAAGGGACAAGGTGAGAAGGCCCACAAAGAGCTTTTGGCCAAGGAGATACTAAGATATGCTAAATGAGAAAGTTCAGAAATTAAATTAGGATGAAAAGAACATAGCAAGAAAACGGAACATAAAGGAAATGGACTATCAAAGGTGACAACAAAATCAGGCAAGCAGCCATGCAGCAGGAAGAAGAGAGATTGATAAGTTGAAGGTACAAATAAATTTTTACAAAAGAATAAGGCACTAAGAAAATATAGTTTGTCTGAAAAGAACTGATGATACACTAGTGTGACCTCAGCATACTATACAAATATAACCCTAGGTCAAGGAAGAAAGTGAAAAAGAATTTAAGGCAAACCTTTCTAGTGATATCAATATTATAATTTGAGGATCAAAGATTTATGAAGAAATATAGAAATTTCTGTATTAGGATGACTTTTCAAGAGTCTATCCAGAGCAATGGATGATCATTGGTAGTGAACCTGTTCAATACAAACTTTTGTCTAACCTGGTAGAAATAAGATGGGAGTGCCAATATTCAACAGTTGTGCATCATTTTACGTAGCATGTCATCAAGCTAAGACTTCAAATTTGAAAACATGTCTGTGCATGACTTGTCTCAACTCCTAGTTGAAAGTGGAGGAACTTATCTGTCTGAGCCATTTACCTAGTCTCTGCCTGTAGCATGGTTGTATTGTATGAAGTCTAAGATATCTTCAAGAAAAGCTACAAATACTTAATTAGAGGAAAATACAAGAGCATGATAGCCTATGTGGACTGGCATAAGCAAAAGGACAGCCAAATCTAGCCCCAACTATTTTCTCATGCAAAATGATGATTCATCTACACTAGCTGAGTTTGCAAAGAAGCTTGAAGAATTAGTTCCACTAAGAGCACACCTTTGCTGAATTCATGCGCAGTTCCTCACTTACTGTCAGGCAAGGCATGAAATGCACTTTGCCAAATTGATAAAAATGCAGCATTGTACTAAATAAGACGGG